>MJUU01040966.1:70608-90434 GCA_002080025.1 Modiolus philippinarum
CCCCCCTCGTTGGATTTTGACTCTGGAAAATACTGTATTACTCTCGTTTACACATAAAATAAGAAAAAGTCAATATGTGTCCCTTCAGTAAACTTATACATTAACTAAACATGCAGTACGTGATGAATGACTTTTAATTTGAATATTATTTGAGAGTGGCTAGAATTTTTGTTTATGGATAAAGACAGTTTTAAAACAGGACCATTACAGTTGACAATTTTTCCTGTGGTTTTGCACCTGTTTTGTGTTTTTACTTTTGGATTTTGGTCCTCGGCAAATCTTGTTATGTAATTTTGCTCTTCATAACGGCAGCTGAAATTAAAGGATTGGTTCTAAATCTCATACTTTTGACCTGTGGTAGTCCAACTCTTAGTGATGACCAAAATGAACAAATTGTTTAGCACGTCTTTATCACGTCTTCGAATATATAAAAAGGACTGAAAGATTTTTATTAGTGTAACTCCCCAGAACAGCACATACAACACATAGGTCACGTGACTCTAACGAAAAAATTAAATTTTCGCATTGAATGAATCTATCGGCGCAAAAAGAGTTATCTGCTTGAATAATAAGAAATTGAACTTTTAATCCCCGAAAAAATAAGTTTAAGGATAAAATTAGCATAACTAAAAAATTACAATTTTTCCACTTCCGGTAATTTTTTTCTTCGCATTTACCAGTATATTGAGAGCTAAGGAAAAACTGGTTCAAAATTATTTGCAGTTACGGCGCTTTGGCCACTAATTGAGATTAACTACGTAGAAAATTCAAGAAAAAGTTAAAATTGCCGTGCACCTACGTGCATTCATGAATCTATTTGAAACTTTGTAGGTATAAAGTATGAGTTGTAATTTAAATACAAAACTTAACGTGCATCTTTATGCACCATGTCATCATTATGTCTTTGTGCAATGAAATTGATATAAATCATAAAACTGTGCTTACAAAATTCTTCGTTGGAGTACCTACAACACATCATCAACCAAATCAACTTTATTCCGTTAGTTCGTTGACTTTGTCTTAAATTTGTCTTTCCGTTTTATTTCAGCCTATATTATCGACTGTATCAATTATCAAACTGTATATTATAATAACATGCTCTATTATTGTAATTATTGCATATTGTATATGGGAGAACACTTTTATAAATTAGAAAAACTTGTGTCTTATCTCTTTTGCATTTTGTGAGCAAAATAAATAAGTTTAAACTAAAAATTAAAGAGCGGGTATTATACTCCAACACAAACTGAGTCTTGCATTTACAGTTGGATAATTCGAAGGATACATACAAACGTCTGATAAAGAGACGACTTAGTGATCTGAATGGTCTAATATTTTTCTGGACATTCGAAGACACCTAAAAAGAATAGGGATTCTACTAGAACTGAAATTGACATTTTCGCCAAGGAAATTTAGTTTCATCCAACTAAAATTTAAGTATAAAGATCAGCTAGTGTCAGTAGACGGTGTTGAACTAGTTCCTTAGAAAGTGGAGAAAGGGGCATCGACCATCATCACCAGATGAAATAAGTCATTTCTTATTATTCGCTGGATACACCAGAAAAGTTATTCAGACTTTTGCCGGAACTTTAATAGACATCATATCATCTAAAAGAAGAAAGGTTTGGGGAAAGGAACAAAAACAAAAAGCTAATGACTTGATAGCGGAACACAGGACAGGAAACAGTATTCTAACATCTGGAACAACGTCTTTCTTCACAATTGATATTTACATTTTTCAGACTACAGAATTCGAGTTGCAACATTGATGCATGTCAGAACGGTCTTGGTGCTGCACTGTATCAAGAACATCAAGGGCTGAAAACAATCATTGCATATGCCAGTGAAGGACTTAAAAGGGCGGAAAAGAATTACCCATGCTTAGGCAGGAATTTTAGCTTTGATGTGGGTGATGGCAGAGAAATTAAAAGACTATTTGTACGGGCAGCGATATACAGTATTGACTGAAAATAATCGTGTCACATTTGTACAATAATTAGCAAGACCTGACGCCACCGATCAACAATGGTTGGCTGCCTTGTCACCCTACAACATTAATATTATCTACTGTCCTGGAAAAAGTAATGCAGACGCTGCTAGTTTAACATGACGTTCTTGTGTACCGTCTCAACATGCCAACATCGCTTTGGAATCAGCGAAAATCTGATGTTAAGGAATAACAAAAGTAAGTAGGATGTGGACATACGTAAGAAACAAAGATAAGATCCGATCATCAGAAACTAGCTAACACATGTCAGGAGTAGAGAGAAATCGAGGGTGCAGGTTATTATTTCCTCATAAACCTTGACCGTTATCGATGATGATGATGATGATGATGATGATAAAAGTCTTATTTACCTCGCAGATAACAACATTAGCGCAAACTTATGATGGAGCACCATTAAGCATCATATCCAGCAGTCAACTAATGTTAATAGTGTGAAAGGACTTTTTCGAAGAGAAAGTTCCAGTTTGTCTTTCTTAATCGATCACTTCTCGAGATATGCAGACACTACTCTATCAAAGAATACAACTGTAAGAGCCACCGCAGAGGCAATCTTTCGAAACTTCGTCAAGGACAACACCATACCATCCACAAGAAAATGGGTAATGTGAACGTTTCAACAGAACGTTGATAAGCATACTTGGAAAGCTAGATAAAGAGCAGAGAAGAGATGGAAATTATACGTAGACTCGATTAAGCATGCTTGCAACTGTATCACACGTCAAAGCACTGTGTTTTCATGTTGGGAAGGACACCAAAGTTATCAGTCGACCATATTATTTGACTGAGTCATTACATGGAGCCAAAAGCTACAACCAGGTTACTGAATACCTTCCAAAGTAGTTGAAAAAGTCATACCAGATTGCTTTTCCGCGTTAGTAAAGCCAAAACAGAACACGTTTTATTATAGGAATAAAAGTAATTTTGGAGGAGTTTATCGATATATAAACGCGGCCGACTCACTCACAAACTAAATAAAGTCCGAAGGACTTTATGTAGAGTTTGTGAGTGAAAGGCCGCGTTTACACATCCATAAACTCCTCCAAAATTACTTTTATTTCTTATAATTCCAATCCTTTGAACTTTGAACAATGTTGTCACTGATTTTTTACGTCACCATATACTGCACTATTTAACGTCGTAGTGTATTAATGGGCAAGAAAAGTTTATCGAGAAATAACTTTTTTGTTGTTCATGACGTTGACCAATGAAATTTGACGTTGCATTAGCAATTGGAATTATTGAAACATCACCATCACCTATTTGTGAAGTAGCTATAAAAGTGCAGATGTAACCAAAACTTGGGAAAACTAGGTTACAAAGAAAAACATAAATACTTGCTGGTAACTGTGGTTTTCGAGAACAAAACACAGCTTTGCAAGAGTTGTTTATTGATAGACCAAACTAACATGTTGGCAAAATGGGCTTTAAAGCGCGTGTCCCGAAATTAACCAAAACTTGGTACTTGGATTATTGTTGGAAAATATCATTTACCAGGTGAAAGTCAAATTATCTGCATGGTAGCTAATTTTACTGTAGGGAGATTTCGGGTAATAGGATTCCCGATTCAACGTATTTGCTATTTTCTATATTTATGCCCCCGTTCGTCCGTTCGTTTGTTGGTTCGTTCGTCCGCCCGTCCGTCCGTATATACGAATGAAAAACACAACTATTCATGTTTTTTAGAACTTTGCAAACAAATTCTAACTACTTCAAAGGAATCTTACTTACAATAAGTAGATGTGCACACAAATATCTTAAAGGCCGCGGTTGCCATGGAAACTGGAAAAAAAGGCGGGAAAACCAGGATCAATGACAGGTAAACCTTAGTTTCCCTAAGCTTTTGCTAATTCCGCGATGTAAACAAACATTATTACTAGGGGATTTTGATTTTCTTTTAAATCTTTCATGAATTTGAGATTAACATGAACATGTATTTATTTTTCGAAACATCCAATTATCATTAGGTAATTGGGGTTTTGTCTTGTAAACTAGAATTATTGGCTAATTAAACTTTACTTTAGATTTAGCTATTCCGCATGCGATGCGTATACGCACAATAAAATACATTTTACATATTCAAAGCGCAAACAAAAATTTTGAAATTGAGACGTATGTGAACTATTGACACATTTTTGGATATTTATGTCTCCCCTTCGACGAAGGGAGACATATTGTTTTACCGTTTATTTCTTCTTCTTCTTCTGCTTTTTTATACCCCGCCACACGTAGTGGCGTGGTATTATGTGATACCCTCAGTCGTGTGTCCGTCCGTCCGTCCCCCGAAGGTTTCCGACTGATAACTTGTGAACGAAATATCACAAGATCTTCAAACTTGGTATGCAAATTGTTTACTACAAAACTCAGGTCAAGTTCGATTTTGGGTTCAGAGGTCCAAGGGGTTCTGGAGTTATGCCCCTTGAAAATTTTGAAATTTTGCGAATTTTAGGGTTTCCGACTGATAAATTGTGAAGGAAATAACACAAGGTCTTCAAACTTGGTAAGTAAATTGTTTACTACAACACTCAGGTCAAGTTCGATTTTTGGTTCAGATGTCAAAGGGGTTCTGGAGTTATGCTCCTTGAAACTTTGAAATTTTGCGAATTTTAAGGTTTCCGACTGATAACTCGTGAACGAAATAACGCAAGGTCTTCAAACTTGGTATGTAACTTGTTTACCACAAGACTCAGGTCAAGTTCGATTTTTTGTTCAGAGGTCTAAGGGGATCCGGAGTTATGCCCATTGAAACTTTGAAATTTTGCGAATTTTAGGGTTTCGTACTCATAAACCGTGAATGAAATAACATACTGTCTTCAAACTTGGTATGTAAATTGTTTACCACAAAACACAGGCGAAGTATAATTTTGGGTTCATTGGTAAACATTGTCCTGGAGTTACGCCCCTTTTTACTTAGAAATTTTGTGAAACGTGGCGGGGTATCATGTAATCCACCATTACTATTTTCTTCTCATACAATCGTATCCGATCCATAACTTTGTTGTCTTTTGATCTAGACTTTAGATATTTGGCATGTGGGTGTATCATCATGAGAAGGTGTGTCGGCGTACCTTAGGGACCTTTATGTGACCTTGACCTTTGACTTCAGGGTCAAATTACTGAACTGTTTAGCTGTTGGCCTGTCAGGGCCAGAACTTACTTGGCATGTGGGTGTATAATCATGTGAAGTGTGTCGCGTACCATAGTGACCGCCATGTCACATTGACCTTTGACCTCAAGGTCAAGTAACTGAAATTGTTAGCTGTTGACCTGTCCATGCCATAACTTTTTCATCTTTTGACCTAGACTTAAGATATTTGGCATGTGGGTGTATCATGCGAAGGTGTGTTGCATACCAAAGCTACCTTCATGTGACCTTGACCTTTGACCTTAAGGTCAAATTACCGAAATATTTAGCTGTTGGCCTATCTGGGCTAGAACTTTTTTCATCTTTTGACCAAGACTAAATATATTTGGCATTTGGGTGTATCATCATGAGAAGGTGTGCTGTGTACCATAGTGATCTTCATGTGACCTTGACCTATGAACACAAGGTCAAATTACTGAAAGTGCTAGCTGTTAGCATGTCCGAGTCATTTTTTTTATCTTTTGACCTAGACTTAAGATATTTAGCATTTGGGTGTATTATCATAGAGGGTGTGTCATTATCATAGTGACCTTCATGTGACCTTGACCTTAGACATTGAGGTACAATCACAGAATAGATTTTGCTACATAGCAAGAACTTTTGCATATTTAGACCTAGACTGAAGATATTAAGCATGTAGGTGCATCATCCTGAGACCATTTGTCACGTACCATAATGACCTTCATATGACTTTGACCTTCGACCTTGGGGTCAAATTTCTGAAATTGGACTCTTTGGGCCAGAACTTTTTTTATCTTTAGACCATGACTTGATAATTGGCATGTGGGTGTATCATCATGAGAAAATGTGATGCGTTCCATAGTGAGCTTCATGTGACCTTGACCTTTGACCTGAGGTAAAATTACATTTTGATTTTGTCCCATGGCAAGATTTTCTCTTCTATTGACCTAGAGTTGCATCATCACAAATCATAATGACCCTAATGTGACCTTTACGTTGAAGTCAAATTACTGATATTGGCCTGTGCTTTTTCCTCTTTTAACATAGACTGAAGATATTTGGCATCTTGGTGCATCATCATGAGACCGTGTCACGTACCATAGTGACCTTCATATGACCTTGAACTTTGACTTTCGGGTCAAATTACTGAAATTGTCCTCTCCAGACCAGAGTTTTTCATTTTTTGACCTAGACTTAAGATATTTGGCATGCAGGTGTATTATCATGAGAAGTTGTGTCACATACCATAGTGACCTTCATGTGTCCTTGACCTTTGAGGTTGAGGTCAAATGACTCAATTTTTTTCCGGGCCAGAACTTTTTCATTTTTGACCTACACTTAAGAGATTTCTTTCGCTTCTCATGTATTTGGAATATTCTAGCATTATCTTTTGAAAAAAATGTTATATGAAGGGGAGACATATCTTTTAGTTTGCTAAAACAGTCACCCCTGGTTTTATTTAAAAGTGCTAAAATAACTGTCGAAAAAACTTGAAATACATGTGATTTGGCTTCATATAATTAAGGTAATTTTTCCCCAAAGACAGGACTACACAATGTCATAATGTTCATATTAGATTTAATGTACACGAGTAAACACAATGATATATGATTCGGAAATTTGACAATATTTCCTTGAAAATTTAATCAAACCGGAATTTATAATGATGAGAAATTCACACCATTATTTCATCAGCTGTCACACTATTCTTTTTGTTTGAGGTTTCAGATAATTTGTCATCGAAGGAAATTCAGATTTGCAACTGTCTCTCGACCCGATTGTTTGTTTATGGCTTTTACTTCTATTTCTGTTCCACCAAATGTCAGCTGAACTGACACTTCTCTATTTCTTCCGCCTTTAGTATCCGGCATATCGACCGTAAGTTCCCCTAAATAGCGGCAAGACGGGTCATCTGTGTACTTTGGATTTCTCTCGGTGGAAGTATAAATTGCTACACGCATAGATGTCTGGTCGTCATATAGTGCGCTGTAAATATGTTCCTTTACCGATTCATTGATGTTCACTGCTTGTCCCACTTCGACATGCTTGCTGAATACGTCATTACATTTTGCACAGCCTTCTGCCATGAATTTTTTGCTCTCTGGATCTATACCTTTCTTAAAATCCCTAGACGTACAAACACCATACGTAAACTTGCAGATCCTAGTTGAAATAATTCTAGGTTCATATCCGTACTGCACGGCTCCCTTAAGTACCGCCAAACCAGACTCCTGAGGAATGATCACAGTTTTATCTGGAAATGCTGATTCCACTGTCTTACGAAGCATCGGTGATTCAGAAAAACCACCGACCATTATTATGGTATTCGTTCCCCTAACTTTGCTTTCATTAAATATTTTTTCTAAATGTTCGACTATATATGAACACGGTGATTTGAAAAACTGCCTAGCGGTTTCCGGATCGACTCTCAATTTATCACCAACCCACCTGACTTGTTTCGTAGACATTTGCTGGCGAAAGCCTGAACCCCTTTCCTCTTCAAATATATTACTTAAAGTAAGTGGGACCTTAAATGTAACCTTATTTGTCTGATCTGGATAAATAGATCGTTTTTTGACCTCAAAGTCTCTGCAGAGATCTAAATGTCCTGCTTTATCTGCATCCCTAAATTTAAAAACAGCTGTTTCTCCTGCAAGATCCATCATAAATTGATCAAAGGCGTGGTCAACTTTTGTACCTCCCCAGTCACCACCGTTTGCCATGTAAAGTTGTTTTATGGATCCATCATCTTGGACCTCTTGAACTGTTATATCAATAGTCCCACCTGTAAAAGTACATATAATGGATTTAAGAATTAAAACAATCATTCATTGTGTTTGTTTTGAGTGTTGCTCTCTCTGGCCTATGTTAAAGTGTGGGTTATAGGTGTTCCCTCTCGTGACGGGTGCCACTCGCGGATCAGATCATGCTTATCCTTCCGAAGCACCTGGTGATATCTCAAGTTTAAGAAGGGGTTTATGCTGCAAGTGCTTTGGTTTTGCCGTAACTTTCTTGTTCATTTTGGATCATTGTAGGTTTTGTCCTTGTCATATTGTAGCCGGTTTTGGTAGAGCAACAAAACAAATACATCAGGTTCGAATATTTATTTCCATCGATTACAGCAGGATAACAATAACATAGGATAAATACCCTCACATGAGGTGCAAAGGCCTCCTGCGTGTGTACTACAGTTCAGTCAGTAATTGCATCTTTAGACCAAAATAGACCAGATACCTTCATAAATGAAATAATAACATCCAAGAATATCAATATTATATCAGATTTCACCAAACAGGACAGAAAACAAAATCACATCTTTGTCCGTCAAATTTCTAGAGTGGAGTGTTTAAAAAGATTAGAACAATAGAATAGAAGCGCCAAAATACAAGGACCAATAGAAATAGAGAAAGTATGCGGTCAAATGAACCATGGAATAAATTTAGAAATTAATACCCACAAATCGAAATAGACAAAAACCAATAACATACGTCGTCTGTCAAAGTAAGTCCGAATGTCGAAATACGTCAATAAAATATTAAATCATCAAAAACTCAATTAATTACAACCTGTAATTAATAAAATAAATATATATTAAATATGAAATAAATTAAACTAATAATACACTCTAAAAATAATAATGCTGAAAATGCAGGCTATCACAATATCTCAATTTTGTGTTAAATCTGAGTTGCCCTCTTTCTTTCTTTCTTTCTTTTCTCAGAATTTCCTCCTTTCTCCCTTTTTGCTCAGTATTCGTTCGCCGATGTATTTAACAACACAGTCTAATGCAGCACAACAAAATTTGTTGCAATTTTCTTCAAAATATCTGATTTGATAATCATAAAATGTCTGAATGCAATAAATATTTACCGTATTTGCCCCTATTTTGCAAGAGGAATAAATGACTTTTGCATTGCCCTTCTATGTCAATTTCTGAAAAGTTGGGTATAAAAGGAACGAGTTGTAAAGTCAAGATAACAGTAAACACCTATATAGTTAGTCTGACTCTCATAGAAAATTTATTACTCTGAATAAGCATGTTTCGAGATTAGCACATCAGTTTGGTTTCTTGAATTAAAACAAGCTTTAGTACTACATATTCTATTATTCTTGATAAAATGTAGTCAGAATTGGACAAAACCATAGTACTAAGGAACCACTTAAATTTCAAAATTGCGTCAAAAGTATGTTGAAATTACGTCGGTACCGCGATCACACAGTAGAACCCATGATACAATATGGGCACACATTAAACACACCACAGACCTCTAATATACATATTCAGATACAGATTTTCTGGAAAATTTTCCGGGATTTGAACATTTCATAAAATAAGTCCGGGATATTAGATTTGCTCATTTTAAAAACAGGCATCGGGAGTGACCCCCTCCTCATATATATAGAAATAGCCTATCCAGAATCATTAATTTCAGGACTAGATATACCTTGGAACACGCGCGCAACTTCTTGTCGTAGAATTTATTTTGTTAAAATTATCTCCTTTATTAAAAAAACATAGATAAAGCAAAATTATTTTCTCACCTCCAGCGTCAAGTATGAGGTATTTTGTACCGGGAGAAAAGGCTCCTAAAGTGGATTTTCCTCCACCACATGCCAATCGTTCTACAGGTAGGTGTTTACAATATATTGAGGCAGCTTCTGGTTCCAATGCTAACATCAACTGACTACCTTTTATACCTCCCTAATACAAAAAGCACAAAAATAACACTTTTAGTATGATGGTATTCTACGTACTGTAGGACATAAAATGTTGAAATAGCTGTCTATTTCAATTTATTTGTCACTTTTCCTTCACGAATAAACACCTAAATTTTCAATCGAAATTCGGGAAATGTATTTTAATCAACAATTTTACTCGAGTAATTTTATGCGATAGCAAATTTTGAATTTTACGTGTGCATATTTTCATTGGGCAGTGGCATCCCAGATTGATGACTTGATGCCATACATTTATCTGCAACATGAAGAATAACAATGAAGCACTGTGCTTTTCTGCAAAAAGCAAATAAAAAATACATTGGAATGTTTTCCCAACCAGCCTATTTACTAACCCACTCATTACATTTGTATTAACAGATTGTTTTATAAGTGTACGTTCAAGCATTTTGACAAGTCTTAAGGTGGCTCACTCATTTGTGACAGATTTCGGAACTCCCCGTTTGGTTTTCTCCACTTCAATGGCTCAAAGAATTTTGCACACGGACCCCCACTTTTATTTCATGAATGTCTTCCATAGGTAAAATTAAGACACCTGACAAGTTTTCATAAAATTCTTCATATAACTTTCAAGCTTTTAAACAAAAAAATAGTCGTGATATTAAAGTAAGGGAAAATCATGACAAATCCATTTCCCGCCAAATTTTTCATGTGTTCTGCACACGGACCTATATATTTCTTTTAAACATTTCATTAAGTCTACAATGATTAATCAGTTTCAAAAAGTTTCAAGAAATCTTTGATATAAATAACATCAGGAGTCAAGCTGTAAAAACCAAATGTATATTGGAAGTTTTCTACTAACCTTCACGGCAGCTTCTCGCATGAATTGTTTGGCTGGATCTGACCAAATGGCTGGAACGGTCAAAACCCATGTTATCTCATGTGGTCTCACAGGGATATCTCTTTTTTCTATCTGTTTCATCAAGTGTTCTCTTAGGTACCTTATACTCTCAGAAAATACGGTTAAAGCTGACAAATTCTTTCCTTGTTCGTCTTCTAAGGTCATATCACGTGGAATTTCCTTCAATTCAAAGAAAACATAATAACTTGTAATAAACTAATTTTTTTAAACAACAAGTTGTATTATTGGCATTTTCATTTTATAATCGCCGTACACGTGCTTCAGTGTTTGTGGTCTTACAAAGTCTACGACTAAAAAGCAAAAAATGAATGTACATTTATGTTGACATGGTGTGCACGGTGGCTCTAACTGAAAACATTTAGAAGCAAGATCAAAGAATAGATGCCTTGGTCAATTTTATCTTTATATATTTGATCTAACAATATGAATATATGGTTTTAGCAAAGCATGCTATAAATCGCACAACAATTTCGAATACCCCGGTGAATTCCCAAGTCAAGTGAAAACTAAGAAAACTAAGAACTTACTCGATCTCTGTACAGTTGCATCTTGAATCTTCGGAAAAAGTACCAGTTTCTGTGCTTTTCCTCTTCTGCAAGTGATGTGTATTTGTCTTCTGCTTCACTTCCGAATGAATCAAATTGACCTTGCTGGTCAAATAATACACATGTTGGAGTCTTCAAGGAGAGGCCTGCTTGGGAGCCTAATGTCCATGTGTAACCTGATATTTTCAGAGGGTCTTCTTTAAAATCCCCCTTGAATGCAAACGCATAGCCAGAAAATGTTGTCCCAAAATCTATAGCAGCGACTAAAAGAGGGTCAGAAACGGCTTCAGATGCAGCCATGTCAGTTTCTGTTGTTTTTATGACAGGTTTTCTCTTCACAGTCCTCTCAGGGTTGTAACGGCTGTATTTTCATATTAAGATATGCACACTGAAAATTGGAAAAGATGAACACTAAGAATTCAGTTATATTCCTTAATTTCAAAATAATCAAACTCGTGTGTTGTCAATTAAAGAAAAAAGAAATGTTTTTCATGCTATTTATATCGATCCGTATTTTGCGTATCTGTGTGCTAATCTTAGTGCTGTACTTATCTTACTGTGCTTTTGTCATGTATAGTGTCTTATTGTAATGTGTATGCTGTAATGTTGCATGATTGTGTGTAGTATGTGTACTGTATTAGTTTTATGTTTGTATACATGTATATGTCGGTTTTAAAAGCTCATTAGAGCTTATGTTTTGTATGTTATGTGACATGCCGACTCTAAATAAAGCTTTTTGATTTGATTTTGATGATTTGTTTCCTCTTTTCGCCGAAACAGGGGCAATCTTGATAAAATAAAACACTCAAAGGATATACCGATTCTTCCTGGTGGCAGTTTTTTTTTCATTATCCCGCTTTAGCGGGCGGTTTATAGTAATCACGGTGTCCGTTCGTTCGTACGTTCGTATAAATGTTCGTTCGTCCGTCCGTCCCGGTCCATTCGTTTGTCCATCCGCCAAAGGGTACCTACTTTGTGGCGACAACTCCTCCTACATCACTTCATAAAATTCACTGAAACTTTCACAGAATGTTAAGTATTTATTGCCATTGTGCACCAGCTATTTGAAAAATTGATAAGTTTTTTTTTTTTCAACAGGGGCGCGGGGTGTGATATTATTGAGCTTTGCTCACATTTTTCTAGTTATTATTATTATTAAAAAAACTTTTATTATTATTATTATTATTATCATTATTAAACCACTTTTATTATTATTATCATTATTATTACAATACAATACAATACAAATTTATTGGCACAAACTCATAGTACAGTACATGGTTAAGGCACAAATCATTATTCTACTTTCGATTCCTAATCGTGTTTGATAAAAATAAAATGAACACTTTACTGTTACAGTCCTAATTATCCTAATGCTGATCGTTAAAACTGATTAAAACAAGGAACACTACATATTGAAACGTGAATAAAGTTTATAAAAATTTATTTACCTGATTTCAAACATGTATATGCTCAGAATTTACTAAGTTTCAATTCACCTTGTGAAATGTCCCTAGCCTATTTTTTGTCATGACGTTTATGTCACGTGGTAGAGTGACGATATGTCTTTTATTTACCTTCCTTGTTGAAGATATTACGGATTAATTGTCTGGGTGTTGTAGATTACAAGTTGAATTACATGAGGTATGTTGTTTCAAACGTCATTGTCACGTTACGCTAAAAGAAGATCAAGATTACAGTTCTCCGGCTGGACACGTTATAACTGGTGACCTAGATATCGTAGACAACCCGCTCAAACTACGAGATATCTTCTCAAAAGGTCCCAGCCTAGACCCAGCACATCAACTTGAAGTACAATTTCAAGATTTTGATGGATGCAGTTGAAGACTATGCTAGGAAGTGGGCAAAGAAAGAGAAAGAGGACGTTGAGACATTGTCCGACTGGATCAGGTCCATAAAGTCATTAAGGGACCGGCCATTTAACCTGAAGGGGGGTTATGGTTTTTTTTTCTGGACAGAAAATTTTTTTCGCGCTATACGCGAAAAAATTTATTTATTTTTTTCACATGTAGCAACAAAATATTTTTTTTTCAAACTTAACATTATTTATTTGGGCAGAAAGCCTTGTTCAGAAAATTTTTTTTCATCATTTTGGCAGCCAAAATATTTTTTTCACATAAAATCAGATCCAAAATATTTTTTTAGAAAAAAACCATAGCCCCCCCCCCCCTTCAAGTTAAATGGTCAGTCCCTAATTGTAAATCGCATCCGGCGCTTAAAAACAGCAATGAAATCAGAAATCCCAATATATTTGAAGATCCCCTTAAGCTTGTAGTAAGAACTCTGTCCAACCTCCATGAAAATTACGTTATTGTCCCTGCAGACAAAGCTTCTAACAACATACTGTTTGTGTGTAAGAAACACTATCTCGACTGCCTTATGAAGGAGATGGGCATCGACAGTTCATCTGGAAACCCTACCTATACCCCTACTACAATATCGAGGGATAAGATTGTAAAAAATTATATTTCAGTTTTAGCATCATTTGGCATTAAAGCCAGTGATGAGAAACAACCAACTCCCTCACATCTACTGGGTACCTAAACTTCATAAGAATCCATCCAAGAGAGATTCATTGCCGGGTCTTCCAGATGCACCACTAAACCTCTTTCACAGCTCCTCACTACTCTGTTGACCGCAGTCAGAGATGGCCTGAAAAATTACTGTAATGAGGCTTACTCCACAAGCGGTGTGAATCAAATTTGGATTCTTAAAAACTCAGAAGATCTCCTTGAACAGCTATCCTCAACCAGTCTTACCCATTGCCATAGCATTCAAACCTTTGACTTTTTTACTCTTTATACAACCCTGCCACACAATAAACTTAAAACAGTGATTGCAGATTTAATATATCAATGTTTCTGCACTAAAAATGGAGAACGCAGATACACCTATTTAGTTATAGGGAAAGACAAGACATATGTTGTTAAGAACCACACTGATTCAAACAAAAAGTACACCGAGACTGACGTAATCAAAATGTTAGAATTTTTGATCGACAATATTTTTGTCGTATTCGGAGGTCGTGTTTTCCAACAGACAAAAGGGATTCCTATGGGAACTAACTGTGCGCCGCTTCTAGCTGACCATTTCCTTTTCTCGTACGAGGCCAAGTTTTTACAAGGGCTTATGCAAAGAAAACAAAATATTTAGCCCAGTCCTTTAATTTCAGCCTTAGCTACATAGACGATGTACTTTCTCTTTATAATCCTTAATTTAAGGAGTATTTACATCAGATCTGTCCCAATGAGCTTAAAATTAAAGAAACATATGAAACACCTACTACAGCTTCGTACCTAGATCTCTTATTGTACATTGACGAAGATTGGCGTTTGAAGTCTAAGCTGTATGATAAGCGTGATAAATTTAAATTCCCAATTGTTAACTTTCCTTTTTTTTAGCAGCAATATACCTACCTCTCCAGCCTATGGAGTGTACATTACACAGTTGATTCGTTATTGTCGAGCGTGTAGTTTGTACAGTGATTTTTTGAACAGAGCAAAAACACTGTCCCAAAAGCTGCTTAGTCAGGGATTTGTTCAACCTATGTTAATTTCATCCCCAAGAAATTCTATGGCCGTCACCCTAACACCATCGAAAGATATGAGGTGTCAGTATCCCAAATGAAAGTGGACATTTTCAGCTAGATTCACGTCTTCCTGAATTTGACTACCGACTTTGACATTTTCCTGGATTGACCCACTCACAGTGTGACGGGTGCTGTTAACAGAGCAGGACATGCTTACCCTTCCGGAGCACCTGATGTCACGCTCAGTTTCACTGGAGTTCAAACTGTGAGTGCTTTGTTTTGAATGTTGTGATTTCTGTTTCTGTGCTTTGTGTCTGTCTAGCGTCGTTGTTTTGTGTCTGGCGTCATTGTTTTCTGTGTTCTCGTTTTGGCCATGCCTGTGGACTTCGATTTTTGTAAATTTCACTCCTTTGTTCCTTCGGTATTCTACTGCCGTTGTTCTCAACCTTAACATCATAGCAATAAAGCAAATTAGGCCTAAATGTTCATCCCTCCTTCAAAGTTCAGCCGATATAATAAATCTGTCCCTCCCGTTAGTTTGTTTATCAGCTTCTGTGTTAAAGAAAACACATTGTCATCAGATATGAAGGAAAGAGACGGGATTTCGGGAAAGGGACCCCCCATTGAGACCCCCTTCATTGCAAATTGTTGAATAACGCTACATTCTTGTTCCTATTTACTTGTGAATGCGGTGTCGTCAACAAACATAAAACATTAACTGACAAAGTGTTCTTACAATCAATATCATCGGCACTAGTGTGTCAAGCTAGTGAACGATTACAACTAAAACAAGACGTTCTTTTCAACAATACAACTTTAAAGTAAAATCTATCAGTTAACCAATCAAAAGTCATCAGTTTACCGGAAATATACTCTTTCATTTACAGATGTAGCTAACAAGATGGCTTGTGCTGAGACGATTTCGGAGTCCTTGATAGTGGCAGCCATCGATTTTGGCACAACCTTCTCCGGTTATGCCTTTGCTATAAGAAATGACTATAAATCCGATCCAACCCGAGTTTCAGGGAGCCATTGGCATACTGGTTCACAACCTGGGCTATCTCTGAAAACGCCAACATGTATCTTGTTTGATCAACATCAGAATTTTGATTCGTTTGGGGGCGAGGCAGAAGACAAGTATACGGAGTTAGCCCAAGAAGAGGAACACGTGGACTGGTTCTTTTTTAGAAGATTCAAAATGCAACTTTATGACAAACAGGTAACTATGATACCATTATATAATTCGGTATATATTGGTTAATTTTGTGTATAGAATGAGAAACTATAACACATTAATATATAGAACAAATAGACTTGTCTTCTTTATGATTGGTGACAATTTTATGATTGATCACAAAATAAAAAAAAACGCTAAGGTTGGCATTTTATTGTGCTTTGTAGGAGATTTCAAAAGATTTCATGCTTGAAGGCGAAAACGGACTTTTGATGCCTGCCTTAAAAGTATTTTCTCACAGCATCAGATTTCTACGTCAACACTTGGAAGATCATCTGAGTAGTAAACAGGGTTCTGGTGGAATAAAAGCTAGTGAGGTGGACTGGGTTTTAACAGTGCCTGCAATCTGGTCAGAACCAGCTAAACAATTCATGAGAAAAGCGGCTAATGAGGTATGTTTTGTTTAGTGTTCTTTTTGAGTTGTGTCATCGTTAATATATTGACGAGCAAAAACTTATTCATTTACTTTTTGGATTATAATCAAGATTAAAATTAAAATTTAATTAAATATTTAATTAAAATTCAAATATGATGGCAGCGTTTGATAATTGAATGTATTAGGCTAAGACAATGTCTTTTTCCTGCAACAATATTGTCATATGGGTTGGTAGTTTTGATTTGTTTATAGACATATATAAAATACCATAAAACAATATTTATTGAACTGGCTTGGAACCCCTGTTACTATAATTATTAATAAGTTTTGCCTCCTTATGGTCCAATTCATCTGAACCACGGGCAAATATTGAACTTTTAGCAATACAGGCTTAACAGGTGAGATGAATGCAAATACTTGTATCTGTTGTGTAGTTATAGTTTATAGTTGGACTTGATCTGAAATATAGTTTTTCATACATATGGCAGCTCAAAATTGTGATAAGGTAACACATAAAAATTATTGTAATTTTAGAAAGATGTTGCTTATTCACAGTATTTCGGTTAACTCGGAACTCTACTGGTCCCACTGGCAATTGTTTATGTTGTTTGATAAAACTTTTAATACAAAACGTTACTGTTTCAGGGAGGAATTCCAAACAGTCGTCTTATTCTTGCTTTAGAACCCGAAGCTGCGTCAATTTATTGTAAAAATTTACCAATAGACAGAACAGTGAGCACTGGAGGAAGATCAACATTGGATGCATTTGCTTCTGGAACTCAATATCTCATACTGGATGCTGGTGGTAATGTATTTTTTGTCTCGGATGCGACCAAACAGTCGCTGAAAGCAAGATTTAGGTATAATTTTCCGGTAGAATAGTATGCTTTTTACTAAACTGCTATCGTCTAAAGTATGCATGACATCTTTCCTCTATATTTAACTTATTTGTGAAAGGTTCAACATCACGTCGATTTAATCTTTTCATAAATATTGAGATGTCTTCATTCTTGACCTTGGCATGTGACCAACTTTTTGACAAATTTGGTATATCATTTGAATGGTAAGAGATAGGCTTTCATATTTAATATGTGTGAAAAGACGTTTCAGCTGGTACCAGAATAGTTGACCTTGTACTTGGCATGTGAACATTTACATAACAACTATATCATTGGGTAAATCTTTTGAATGTTTGGTGGTAAGGCTTTCATATTTCATGTGTTTTCATTACATAGCAAGACCTTTCGTTTGGTACCAAAATATTTGACATTGTGACCTTAACATTCGTACTACATTGTATATTTGCTCAAAAGCAAACTGTTATCTGAAGGACAAGATGCAAAAAGGACAAGGCCTCTATTTGGCGCTATATCCAAGTAAATATTTGTGCTTAAAATCTCTTTATTAAATCAAATTTAAGAAAAAGAATATACAGATGTCTTTCGTTTTTTATATATTTTATTTGTAAGTGAGAACCGAACCGTCAGTCTAAAACGAACAATCCAAGCACAATGGCAACATAAGAAAAAACAAAGAAACACAGACAACATGAACACGGCACAGAAAAGGAAATGAACAATACGGACCCGATAAAAAAAACCATGGATGAGATCAGGTGCACCGGTAGAGTAAGCATCTCCAGTTTCTTTAGACCGAATTCTTCTGCCTCTATGGTGCAAATATTACGTATTTATCATTTATCTTTTCTATTTGGACTTTTATTTTTATTTTTTAATTTTTGCTATGGGGCAACAGCAAAAATCAAAAAATAAAAATAAAAGTCCAAATGGAAAAGATAAATGATATATAGGTAATATTTGCACCATAGAGGCAGAAGAATTCGGTCTACTGTTTCTTATAAGACACCCGCCGTGTTGAACATGTCAACTCCGGTAGTAAGGTCAAATCCGAGGAGGAAAAACAAACAAATCCGGCAAAGAGAAGGATCTTTTGTCATCTGGGAATCAAATACTAGTATCCCATAGCGGTCCACGGGATTGTGATGTCGACCGTAAAACCTCTGTAGTGATGACTTCAAGTTATGGGTAACATACCCTTTGCTTAAGTAGCCCATTTGTAAGCAACCGAGCTCTATCAAGGTAGTCACTGTATCGAGTTGGGAGATGTAAACTCCATATGCTGGTGCTTTTGGAACGTTGCTACAAAGACTAATTAAAAAGTGAAGTCATAGCGTTTGTCATACAGCCTACATCGTAGTGTACCTCTGTTGTCGGTCAAGGAACAAGGACGATTCGGAAGTATCTGTAGTATTCTTAATTTCGAGTTATTTTGGACAGATAAGATGAAGAAAATCACCAAAGCGAGGGTAATTCAGTAACCTAAATACAAATTGGTGAATAATCAATCATATTCAGACAAAATTGTCAATAATGATCATTTTGTGATATATGTAGTCTGGCAAACATTCGGCACATTCTTTGACCTGAATATAATACTGTATTAAAGTTTTTTTTTTCAAAAATTCTTGATCTTCTGCAAAATTTCATCCTGGTCAAAACATTGGCCTCTTCCAATTCTAATAAAAACTGTGAAGAAGTATCTCATTTTCAACATAGCAATTTATTGTTCCGTATTTATTGCGCCTACTTACACAAAAATATGTTAGATGTCAACAAAACAGTTGTTTTGGATCCTCTTGAATATAGAATAACAATAAGTTTCGCTATATTTCTTAAAATTTTTAATTTTGTACATTTTACAGGGCAATTCCTTCATTCAGACAGTATTGGATATGTCCATTTTACACATAAACAGACTTTTCTATTCTAACTTATTATTTATAAGGAAGTCACAAGTCCCGTCTTACAAAAATCACTTGTACTTAAAAACCAATCAGTCAGTGATCGATGGATCAATATAACTTTCAAAGGGCAGTGACTTATGCATTTTAACACGTTTTAGGCGCTGGCAAAAGTGGAATATAAAGTGGTTTATGAAGCCGTTTTATTTATAAGCTTTTGCTTAGATTATGTAAGATACATAACCAGTGCATATAGAGATTATCGGTTAGAATGACTTAAATGCTGGCGCCAAAATCCTTAAAATATTGCTAAAAACTACTGTGGACGCACCTCGTAGCTGCTGTATCAAAATGCACTAGAAAGCAGATAGATATTGAACCTTCCAGATGAACTGTTTATTACAGTCAAATTGAATTAGCAGCCACCTGATTTTAAAGGTCACTTTTTAAAAGGCCAGTTTGACTCCTTCCCAAAGTTGACCTCTTAAATCAAGTTCCACTGTACTTAATATTATTCCATAAAACTTACAGCTGAATATTGACCATTCTTTGGGTTATGAAATGGCATTTTTAGCTCACCTGCCTATGCCAGGGTGAGCTTTTGCCATCACTTGGCGTCCGGCGTCCGTCGTCCGTCCGTCCGTCCG
>MJUU01040966.1:93974-140866 GCA_002080025.1 Modiolus philippinarum
GCATCATCGACTTACATTCAAGTTTACGTCCGAGTTCAGATCTAAGTAACTGTACATGGTAGGATCATCCATGCATCTTTGAGGATAGGTCAGCATCCAGGCAAAATTAGGTTACTTTGACCTATATTTTCTGCATCATCGACTTACATTCAAGTTTACGTCCGAGTTCAGATCTAAGTAACTGTACATGGTAGGATCATCTAACCTTGGCGTTTGCATGTGCATGCATCTTTGGGGGTAGGTCAGCAACCAGACAAAATTAGGTCACTTTTACGTTTATGTCCGAATTCAGGTCTCGGTTACTGTACATGGTAAGATCATCTAGCCTTTGTATACATGCATAAGGGATGGTAAGTGAGCACCCTGGCCAAATTGAGTTTCTGTGTCCATGTGCCATAACGAGGCGAACTTTCTAATCGTTGATTACCTATTCATATTATCAAAGGACAGTCGTATTGGGATAAGGATAGCCGTGTTGGGCCGAGGCTATTTTTGTAGTTTGCGTAAAATCATTAAAAAAACAAAGCAAACGTATGCTTTTTATAAAAACAAAGCAAAAATCTTTAAATCTAGTGCATTCTTATTCTTAAAACTTTGATCTGTAAGACCTTTCATTCATTTTGTAATTTCTAGGTGGTACTGTTGATATAACTGTACAAGAAATAAAGCCAGATGGAAACATAAAACAGATATACATGGCAAATGGTGGAGACTGGGGTGGTGTTAAGGTTGATCAAGCTTTTGATGAATTTATGCTGGATATTGTTGGCATGGAAACAATGGACAAATTTCGCAATGAGGATAAAGCAGAATATTTAAGTTTGTGTAGGGAATTTGAAGTGAAGAAGCGAAGCATTCGTCCGGATGGCACAGCGAAAATTACTTTACGTATTCCACTCGTTTTGAGTGAAAAATTTCAAAATGTAAAAGGGGTTTCGTTAAAAGATTCTTTCAAGACAAACAAATCAATGTCATGGGTTGGTGATAAATTACGTGTGGACCCAGATACGGCTAAGGAATTCTTTGAGGAAACATGTAAACAAATCGTCCGACATCTTGGTACGATATTTCAGGAACCAGCAGTTGCCAATACTGACATTATACTTATGGTTGGTGGCTTTTCCGAATCGCAAATGCTCCAGCAGTGCGTGAAGGGGGGTTTTCCAGACAAATCGGTGATCATTCCAGAAGAACCTGGTCTTGCAGTTATAAAAGGAGCTGTTCAGTTCGGATTTAACCCTAAAGTGATTAATCCAAGGATAGCTCGGTTTACGTATGGTGTTTGTACTAATAAACGTTTCCGTCCACGAACAGACCCAGATAGCAAAAAACAAATTGTCGACGACATCATGTATTGTCGTGACCGATTTGGAAAACACGTCGAAAGGGGTCAACCAATCGAAGTGGGCGAGATCACCGACCAGAAAGTGTACACACCATTAAAAGGCGACCAACGAAAAATCATTTTGCCGATATATTCTTCACGAAATGTCGATCCGGAATATATTGATGAAGAAGACAGTTCTTATGTCGGTGATCTTGAAGTCGACATGTCGGACATAAGAGGTGGTCGCGAGAGAGAGGTTGTAGTCAGTATGATCTTTGGCGGAACAGACCTTGGAGTTGAAGCTGTGGTCAAATCTACAGGGGAAAAGGTGAATGCACATTTTAATTTCCTCCGTTAACTGTATAGTGTGCATTGCATGCATTGTATCGCACAATGATGAACGTCTAACACAATTCTTGTATCGATAAGTGCCTTTTGTATATTTGATATGATTTGTTTTTTGTTGTTTTTTTTTAATATGACAAAAATTGTAGTTTCAGTAGGGAAGACAGTTGGTATATTTTCTGATCTACATTTCATTTCTTGCTTTTCTTTTTTATTCTCTTGTATTTATTATCGTGCCTCTTCTCTTCGTAGTTCTTTTCTCTCAATTTCTATTTCCTACCTAACTATTCATTACTACATCTTTTATATCCGTGTTCCTTTTACCCTGTGCACCCCTGTTGTATATTGGTAGTAACTGCATCAGTAATAGAAATTAATAATTATTCAATGATAAATAATAATAGGATAAGTTATTCTGACTTTCCAAGTTAATAGAACCACAATGCCATTTTACTGCTGAATTTAACGAAGTTGTTTTGTTGGATAATGTTTATGTGGAGAAATTGTGACATTTCAGTTGAAAATAAAATATCAATATTGATGTGATGTTTCATCACTTCATTTCTACAATAGCCTGTGATGTAGTTCATTTTAAGAAGAAAAAGGAAATAACTGTATTACTAAAGACTTGATCTAGAAAGGCAAAGGAAATTTACCCCTTATGTCACAAACATGGTATATAACTAATTTTCAAACATGGTATTTAGCCCATTTTCTTGGAAAGACATCACGTTATCCTGACATGGTCAAAGTAGCATCTAAAAACAAAGTCTTAATCAACTTGGCCAGGTATTACCTCTCGAGACAACAGGCGCTCCATTACAAAGCAAATTTCAACTTATTTCTTTGAGCATAGTTTAAAGAAAGTGTATTTCTATATTTCTAGTATTTTTAATGGACTATTAAATGCCGAATCTGGAATGCTGCTGATTTAGTTGAACGTGAGGTGAACAAAATATTAAATACAAACAATACAAGAGTAAAGTAATTTGTTTATGTGAAGTTCAGGTCACATGCCCCAAGATGCAAGTTTTCTTCAAGATGACAGAAAATCTTGGACTTATCACTGTATTCACATTAGATATTGAAAAAAAATCACAATGAAAATAACCACTGAAAACTACTTTGCTAATCGTTTCGATTCATTTAATCAGCAACACCATTTCGGAAATCTCGGGAATACTGTCATACAAAATGAATTATACGCCATACATAAAAGACGACTCACTTTGCTGCGAGTGGGAAGGAGTTTTTTTACGGACTGTTTATTGTGAAAAAAAACTCCGGAAATTTGAGAAAATAGAAGGTAAACTTGTGGGTTTTTGTGAACAAAGTAAATGAGTAGCAGTAGAGCATTCTCCAAAATTTTAAGAGTAAAGCAAGTAAATGGTACGTTTTTCCACAAAAAGGCGTAAACATCAAAGCAAAAGAGAAATTATAAGAGATATTTTAATAGAACAAATGTAAAATAATAACGTATTCACTCAACCAGAAGATTTTGTATTAAACTGGAAAATATCTGCCCACCTGTGTGATTCACACATAACTCAAAATACTTTCTATAAGCTTCATTATATCATCGTATAAAATAACCAGCTCAAGACTGCTGCGAATTTCCAAGGCGAAATGGAAAACATAGTATTGAACTTTCCAGTCTTGCACAAGCAGTAAAGCTTCTATCATAAAGCAAGTGCGAACCGAACAGTCAGTCTGAAAACAAACAATCCAGGGACAACATCGGAAACAAAGATACCACAGGATTTTGAGACAGAAAAGAAAAATGAAGACAAACATACATATGAACAACACAGACCTAATAAAAACCATTGGTGACAAAAGATACACCGGTAGTGTAAGCATCTCCTACTTCTTATAAGACACCCACCGTGTTGAACTTGTCAATTCCGGTAGTAAAGACAAATCAGGTAGAGGAAAAAAAACTTTAGCCGTAGAAGGAAAGATCTGTTGTCATCTGGAAACAGATATCCCAAAGCGGTCCACAAGATCGAAATGTCGACCGTAAACTTCTGTAGTGGTGACTTCAAGTAGTGGGTAACATACCATTGCTTAAGTAGCCCGTTTGTAAGCCATTGTGCTCTATCAAGGTAATCACCGTATCGACCACAGGCCCTTGAGTGGTACTAGTAAATGAGTTGAGAGATGAAAACTCCATATGCCGGGTGCTTTTGGAATGTTGCTACAAAGAAAAGGCAAGTTGACTGTCGGAAAAATAAAGTCATTGCTTTTGTCATACAGCCTAGTTTGTAGTGTGCATCTGTTGACAATTTCAAGATGAAGGTCAATGAACGAGGCCGCATTTATCTGTAGTATCCTTAATATCGAGTTCTTTTGGGTAGATGAGATGAAGAAATCACCAAAGTCAGGTCTGTTTAGTGAAAGAATATCAAATATAATGGAAGTTGTAATTAAAGGACTGTGCCAGTTTTTATTTTGAAAAACCCTTCGATGAATTTAGCCCCATATGAGTGGATAAACAGATCGGCTAAAAGAGGTGCACAGTTTGTGCCCATTGGAATTACGATAGTCTGTTGAAAAACAAGTCCTCAAAACTGGTAAAATATATTATCGAACAGAAACTTAACATTTTAATCACTTCTTCCTCTTAATATTTTTTCTGTGATTCTGAGTCGTATTTCACAAAGTCTTCGTTTGCTGTTCTTACGGGAGCACTATCTATCGAATAAAATCTTTCAGACGAGATTTCAGTTGTTCATGAGGAATGGTAGTATTAAGTGTGGAGAAGTCAAAACTTTTAATGCTGTTACAGTGTGATGATGATCTAGAGTTTATGATGTCAAAAAGATCTTCAAGTTTTTCAATATCCACATTTCATTTACACCGCTTCTTAAAATGCAAGAATCATAATATTTTTGACGCCTCTCAAGTTGGGGGTTAACAGCTTAGAAATAGGTTTTGAAGAACATTTTACAGATCCATCGATGTACCTTTGTTTGTATGGGCATTCATGTAATTTGGTACCCAGTACAAGGAGGGGGGAATAGTGTCTTCATCAATGGTTAAAATCCCAAAGGAAAGCAGATCAGATTCATTTTACTGTTAATTATGCAACTTCGCAATTGCAGTATTATGGTTCTGTAATAAGAGAAGTAGCTATGTAGGTTTGATTGCCTTGAATATTAAAAATGCCTAGTTCTTTCTATAAACAATCGATATAATGAAAATGGTGTTATAAGGGGCCTTATCTGCCGGAACATCCACATATTTGTCATGAATGGAGGACAAGTATCTGGCAACATCGGCCTTTTTGAAAATGGATGATGCTTTGGTTCTTATTGACCCTCGTAGCTGACTAATTCGTTTAAGAATCTTGGACCTCACACGTGGGACCTCATAGCCTTAATCCATTCCGAAGAGAATAAAGGTTTTCATCTTGTTCACGTTTAATCAATTTTCTGCATGCAATAAAAGTCACAGACTGCATCCAAAGCATTTACTGCAGCTGCCATCCCAAAATGAATCATACATACCAATATGGTTGATGTGGTACATGTCAGTATGCAGAAGATGGACTTTAACCACTCTACCTAACCAAGTCGCTCATGCATAAAATGTAGGTTTTAGTCAGCTTCCGAAGGATGCATTTGTTGTTGTCATCCAAAAATGCATCACACATACTATTTTGGTTGATGTGGGCAGTGTCAGTAAGCTTGAAAGGACTTTAACCATTCTACCTAATCAATTAGCTCATGCGTAAAATATAGGTCATATGCAGCATAAGAAGCATGCATTGCTGTTTTGATCCCAAAATGCATCATACATACCAATATGGATGATGTGGGACGTGTCAATAAGCTGGAATGGACTTTAACCATTCTACCTATAATCAAGTCGCTAATGCGTAAAATATAGGTCAGAGTGAGCATCCGAAGCATGCATTGTTGTAATCACCCCAAAATGCATCATACATACCAATATGTTGGATGTGGGACATGTCAGTAAGCGGAAATAGACTTTAACTCTTCCTATCGAGACGCCGATGCGGACGAGTACACCGACGCTCGGGGTATCACATAAGCCTCCTCACTTCGAGAGGTGAGCAAAAAATCAAATGGTTGCTCCCTAAAAATAGCAGGAATAACATCGAATTCCTTTGCCATACCACACATCACATACCTGAAAGTAAAAGGTTTCAATTTGAATTTTAGAAGGGCACCACATACCCTTAAAGGGATATCAGTCAAGAGGGAACCAATCTGAATAAGAAACATCATTGTCTAAGGCCAATAAACACATCACCTACCAACGTAATCCCTTTTGGGATTCGAAGCCAGAGATGTTTTTTGATATTGCCTGCCTCCGAGACAGGCAATATCAAAAAACATCTCTGGCTTCGAATCCCAAAAGGGATTACTACCAACGTAAAATGGGTATGGGACAACATGGTCAGATAGTATATCAACACATTACCGCTTAAAAGGGGTGTAAAATTTAATTTTGTGACTATATATTAAATAAAGGGCTACAATTTCCTGATAAAAGGAAGTATCGATCAAATGCTTGCAAGAGTATCATACACCATCCATACATGCCAATGCTCCGGATTTCTCCCGGACCTCCGGAAATTCGATGCGTTTCCGGGCTACCGGGAAGGTAGTGAAAATCTCCGGAATTTCTCAGTTTTCCAGTGAAAAAAAAATATTTGTTTCATATTCTTATGAAAATAAAAATTCTACATCTGTCTGTTCTGTTCTGCATCTTCTTTCCAGACCGACACTGACTCTATCATTAACATTTTAATGATCGTGTAGGTGTTTTAAAGAAAAACATCATGGACACCGAATCAGAGGAGGTAAAATTCTTCATGCACCAGCCTTCAACTTTCAAGGCATTTTCCTGGTTGTAACATGGACAGCCTCTTCAGTGCATCTGGGAGTCTGAATTAAAAAAATACAATACACCTTTTTTTTAAAAAAAAATCATTAAAATTCGAAAGAGAAAACGGAACAAATCTCTAATGAATACAAATGAAATATATACATCTGGATAAAAATTCTTATGGAGACCCAGACCACTCTGGAGACCCTTTAAATACCCTTTAATATCTGTAAAATCGTTTTCCCAGACCCCTCGCCCATTTGTCAGGAATTCTCCCAATTATATGTTGGCAAGTATGCACCATCGTCAATGACACGCTCTCATTTAAGAAATTAATTAGCCAACCAACGAATATATAATTATCTCTAGATCTACCGAAAAATGTACATGTACATGAAATCTTACGTTATCTAAATTTATGTAAATTTTGTCACGTTAAAACTAAGGAGTATCTCCCTCATGCAAAGCTCTGTCCTTAGCTGATTTTGGCTTTACATTTAGATCATTTTGTTTATTTGTTCTCTCTCAGTTTTTAACATCTTTTGAGTTTATGGTCTTCCAAACGTTTAGATTTTATCTGCACTGAAGAGACACAAGTTGTCGAAATGCGCATATGCAGAAAATAAATTCACAGTAACGTCGGTATTTAGTTATTCATTAGATTGAAACATTGTAGCATGGTGACACCATTTAGTAACAATAATGACAACTGAACCAGTGCTTAATCATAACATTTGCGCAAAAATTTTTGAGAAAGTAATGACATCAGCAATTTTATTTGTGAATTATAGACCACCATACATCGAGGATGTGGGAATATTACTGCTCAAAAACGAGAATTTCACTATTTGAACGTCTGGTTAACAAAGCTTGTCATAAGGTTTGATTTAAGATGTCCAGAATTAAGTCGAGGATTAGTTCATTTTAAGGTATGCAAGATGAAAAGAGGATTATTCAATCGAGGCTATACATTATAGGCACTGGATACGGTTACACAGATATGTAACAATAACGGAAAATTATTGTTACACAAAAGATTAATATTCGGAGTACATTGCCGGGTGCGGGACCGATATTTTCCGTGTGTAACAGTAATATAGAATTATTGTTACACAAAATAACAATTTCGAAATCTGAAGACGCTCAACCAAACCAAAGTACGTCTATGTCAAAGTATGTTTCCTGATTCATGTGTGACCCATAAAATATTTGTTGTATTCAGCAGTGCATGGGTCAAATTAAAAAAACAATTGCTGAAAAAGGGAAAATGCAGAATGGACATGTCAGGTGTGCAATACAGATATGCACATCTCTCCATCCATCATTTGCTATGGGTATCTGGAATGGCAACATAAAAAAATGTGCCGTCTTAAAAAGCTGCACCAAAAATGCGCTTTTGGCTTTGCAGCGATTGCCGTAAAATTATTAATGAACAAAGTATTGAAGTATTGCCAGTGTTTTTTCATGTGTGTTTTGTATTACAACACTTTGCTGATTGAAATATTAAAATAAAAAGTATTTTACCACAATTTATATTTGAATATCCATTTCGTATTTCAAATCCCATAACTTTATTCTTGAATAAACCAAATCATTTGTGTAACAATAATGTGTAACAATAACATGGACATTTATTGTTACACACGGGAAATATCAGTTCCGTATCCTGCAATGTACTCCGAATATTAAATTTTTGTGTAACAATAATTTTCCGTTATTGTTACATATCTGTGTAACCGTATCCAGGGCCTACATAATATTGCATATATTATCCCCAATTCAATAAAAGAACATTGCCTGAAATTGAAGAACTGTCTGAACTGATTCAATGAAGGCCAAACAGGTGATATTTACACATTAAACAACAAAAAACTGAAATTGAATGAATGTCAGATGCAATTGATTTGACATACAGGCATGTTAACCTAGGACTAAATATGGATGACGTCCCATTAGTTATGGAGAAAGGACCAAAGCAGACATTTTTGATACTATTACAACTTACATGAAAATTAAGCCACTTGAAGTTTGAATGTAGTATATTCTACATTATGAATGAGCAAATTAGATCTTTCTTCTATTAAGATCTTTCTTCTATTATCTTTCTTCTATGGTAATCAAGATTTCATAGCCAACAAACTGAAGAATAAATAATTAATACAGAAATTACTGTGTCTAAAGATGGTCATTTCGACAACTTTTGTCTCTAAAGTGCAGATCAAATCAAAACATTTCCGAAAATAAGATTTTAAATTTTCATGTGGTACAACCTTAGTTGGAACTGGGACTAATATAACATATAATGTTATATTAGTCTTAGGTTGGAAACAGTCTGTTGAAACAACTCGTCTGAATCTTAACTGAGATAATTTATCGTGTCAGAAGAATATGTTTTTTTAGCTCACCTGGCTATGCCAGGGTGAGCTTTTGCCATCACTTGGCGTCCGTCGTCCGTAAACTTTTCATTCAAGATCTTCTCTGAAACTACTGAGCCAATTGGAACCAAACTTGGTCACAATAGTCCTTGGGTGGTCCCCTTCAAAAAAGTTATCCGGCATGTACGTACCTAATCCAAGATGGCCGCCAGCGGAGAACATAGTCTTAACATTGGACCATATGGAAAAGACATTCAAAGATCTTCTTCTCAGAAACTACCAGTCCAATTATAACCAAACTTAGACACAATGGTCCTTAGATGGTCCCTTCGAAAAAGAGGTATCCGACAGGTCCATACCTAATCCAAGATGGACGCCAGCGGGAACATAGTTTTTACATTTGACCCTATGGAAAAGACATTCAAAGACGTTCTTCTCAGAAACTACTAGTCCAATTATAACCAAACTTAGACACAATGGTCCTTAGATGGTCCCTTCCAAAAAAGGTATCCGACAGGTCCGTACCTAAACCAAGATGGCCGCCAGCGCGAAACATAGTTTTAACATTGGACCCTATGGAAAAGACATTCAAAGATCTTCTCAGAAACTACCAGTTCAGTTATAACCAAACTTAGACACAATGGTCCTTAGATGGTCCCTTCCAAAAAAGGTATCCGACAGGTCCGTACCTAATCCAAGATGGCAGCCAACGGGGAACATAGTTTTAACATTGGACCCTATGGAAATTACATTCACAGATCTTCTTCTCAGAAACTACCAGTCCAATTATAACCAAACTTAGTAACAATGGTCCTTAGATGGTCCTTTCCAAAAAAGGTATCCGGCATGTCCATACCTAATCCAAGATGGCCGCCAGCAGGGAACATAGTTTTAACATTGGACCCTAAGGGAAAGACATTCAAAGATCTTCTTCTCAGAAACTACCAGTCCAATTATAACCAAACTTGGACACAATGGTCCTTAGATGGTACCTTCCGAAAAAAGGTATCCGACAGGTCCGTATCTAATCCAAGATGGCCGCCAGCGGGGAAAATAGTTTTGACATTGGACCCGATGGAAATTACATTCAAAGATCTTCTTCTCAGAAACTACCAGTCCAATTATAACCAAACTTAGTCACAATGGTCCTTAGATGGTCCCTTCCAAAAAAGGTATCCGACAGGTCCATAGCTTATCCAAGATGGCCGCCAGCGGGCAATATAGTTTTAACATTGGGCCCTATGGGAAAGACATTCAAAGACCTTCTTCTCAGAAACTACCAGTCCAATTATAACAAAACTTAGACACAATGGTTCTTAGATGGTCCCTTCCAAAAAGAGGTATCCGACAGGTCCATACCTAATCCAAGATGGCCGCCAGCGGGAACATAGTTTTTACATTTGACCCTATGGAAAAGACATCCAAAGACGTTCTTCTCAGAAACTACTAGTCCAATTATAACAAACTCAGACCCAATGGTCCTTAGATGATACCTTCCAAAAAAGGTATCCGACAGGTCCGTACCTAAACCAAGATGGCCGCCAACGGGGAACATAGTTTTAACATTGGACCCTATGGAAATTACATTCACAGATCTTCTTCTCAGAAACTACCAGTCCAATTATAACCAAACTTAGTAAAAATGATCCTTAGATGGTCCCTTCCAAAAAAGGTATCCGGCAAGTCCGTATCTAATCCAAGATGGCAGCCAGCGGGGAACATAGTTTTAACATTGGACCTATCGGAAAGACATTCAAAGATCTTCTCAGAAACTAACTGTCCAATACAAACTAAACTAAGCCACAATGGTCCTTAGATGGTCCCTTCCAGAAAAGGTATCCGGAAGGTGCGTACCTAATCCAAGATGGCTGCCAACGGAGAACACAGTTTTAACATTGGACCCTATGGAAAAGACGTTCAAAGATCATCTTCTCAGAAACTACTAGTCCAGATAAAACTTAACTTAGCCACAATGGTCCTTAGATGGTCCCATTCATAAAAGATATCTGCCAGGTATGTACCTCATCCAAGATGGCCGCCAGCAGGAACATAGTTGTAACATCTGACCCTACGGAAAAGACATTCAAAGATCTTCTTCTCAGAAACTACTAGTCCAATTAAAACTAAACTAGGCCACAATGGTCCTTAGATAGTCCCTTCCAAAAAAGTTATCTGGCAGGTCCATACCTCATCCAAGATGACTGCCAGCGGGGAACATAGTTTTAACATAGGACCCTATGGTAAATACATTCAAAGATCTTCTCGGAAACTACTTGTCAAATCAAAACTAAACTAAGCCTTAATGATCCTTAGATGGTCCCATCCAAAAAAGTTATCTTGCAGGTATGTACCTCATCCAAGATGGCTGCCAGTGGGAACAAAGTTTTAACATTGGACTCTATGGAAAAGACATTCAAAGATCTTCTTCTCAGAAACTACAAGTCCAATTAGAACCAAACTTAGTCACAATGGCCCTTAGATGGTCCTTTCCAAAAAAAGGTATCTTGCAGGTCTGTACCTCATCAAAGATGGCCGCAAGAGGGAACATAGTTTTAACATTGATCCCTATGGAATATACATTCAAAGATCCTCTCAGAAACTACTGGTCCAATTAGAAACAAACTAAGCCACAATGTTTCTTAGGTGGTCCCATCCAAAAATGTATCTGGCAGATCCATACCTCATCCAAGATGGCCACCATCTGGAACATAGTTTTTACATTGGCCCTATTGATTTTAAGGGGAACCTCTGCCCAAATTTTTTGAATTTTTATTAGAATTGTGGTCTGAATGTTTCAATTTCAGCATTATGTATCACCTTGATTATAAGGGGAACCCCTGCCCAAATTTTTTTTGAATGGTGTTCTATTATGGGTTGTAATGGGTGGTGGATTTTTCGGTTGCCATGGAAACAAAACAAGAATACTGTAATTCTAGAAAAAAAAGTATTCTGCTAAATTTTATGTTTTGTTTTTCCTATTGGAAATGCCTTTTATCTATGTCAGCCATGGTCCAGGTGAGCGATACAGGCTCTTGAGAGCCTCTTGTTTCAATTCCATCATTTATGTTTTCAAGCCAGTACTACTAGTAATTAAAGGGGCTATTATCTTGAGTTGCCATATGGTATGAATACCTTTTTTTCCATTAAACTTCTGTTAACATTTGCTGGTGAAAAGACCATGGAATAAATATTTGAAGAAACAGCTTTAATTTAATTCTGTAACATAAATAAGATACAGTCAGTACAAAGACAGGCTGCCCACATTGTAACTAATGACTACAAAACCACTAGTTGTACAAGTCAAATGATAGCAGATCTCGAGTGGCCCACCTTACAGCAACGTAGAAGCCAAACTGATACTGATATATCACATAACGTACATGGTACCATTCTGTAGAACAGACATATACAAGCATTCCTTCTTTCCTTCTGGTATCAGACTGTGGAACTCACTGCCTGAACATCTAGTGACAGCAAAAGCGCTGGAAACATTTAAAGCAGGGCTTGCCAATCAGCAGTAGACGTCACATTGATTTTATCGCTTCTAACCTCACCAGACAGCATCTTGCAGCCACCTCACATGTAAATAGAAAGCACCACGTTACTTGTAAATAGTCTGCACCAAAGTGTGACAATGCCCCAGAGAGAGTCCTGCACTATACCGAAAGAAGAAGTTTATGTCTACCCCTTGTATTTTGCAATGAAATACACATGTGATTTTCAGAACTTTATTGCAGTACATACAACATAATGTACATGTATATCCAAATAAGTGGTTTTTAGAATATCTGATATCTATATCAAAGTATTTAATGCTATCACAGATGTACATATTATATAACAGTTATTTCTGGTAAAAAAAAACAAAACTGTTTAAGACTCATCAACAATTTAACTGTATCTTGAATTAAACACTTATTCTACATGTATTTTCCACTCTTTGATTCCCATAAACATTATTGCTTATAGTACTCAAGAATCTTGACATCCAACTTATACGAACCAGATTAGCACTTAAAGCTGTTTTTACTTTCATTCCTGTTAGTATACAATATAAATATTCCAAATGACACTCAAAAGCTATCTTTTTTGCTGATATTTTCACATTTACTTAAAGTTAATACCACATAAATTTGCTGTTCTAATTCAAAGCTATTAAATTCAATAGAATATTTTAAAATTAAATATCATAAAAAATTATTCATCTTTTTTTTTCATTTTCTCTTTGAACTATAAAAATAATCATAATCCTATATATCTGAACAATGGCATGAAAAAAATATACATCACAAATGAATATTTAATATAAAAGAAAGATATGAATATGCAAGATATCACAATGAATGTTCAACATTGTTTTCTTCACATTATTGACAATAAACTAAACAGATTAAAGAATCTTGAATAATTAAACATTTAACTCTTTTAATTACAAGATCATAACAATAAATTTGCACCAGATTTTTTAAATAAACATAAATAAAAAATATTTGATCACAACTGTAATGTATATTAATTTTTTCTGCTAAAAAACATAACACAGTGAAGTGTAAAAATACAACACTTTGAAATAATATTTTCATGCAAATATAATAATGAAATTAAAAACATTTTCCCTGCCTCACAGGTTTCAAAAAATTAACCTGAAGTTGTGTGTGGAAATATCAATAATTCTTCTTAATTGCAATTAAAACGATATAGTTTACTGTACAGAAAAGAAATATCTTATCTGAAAATTTATCAAGATGTTATACATTAGAGCAGTGGCCTTCATTTATAGATATACAGCACCAGATTGTTTTAGTTCATGATCAAATTAACAAAAAGAATTGGACACAAGTTGCACTATTTTATGGAGTTCTCTCCCATATACAATATGATTTACAAAAGTAACCAGAGCATGCATATATGAAAAAAAGGGTTACAGAAAATAATCTTGATAAAAAAAATTAAATGAGAATGAATAAGATAAAGGGTCGTGATGATCTGCATGATACGACTGCAGCATGTCAACTACTGAAATTTGAATAAATATAATTAAGTTAATGTGGACAATGTAAAGAATTTGACACAGTAATAAGCTGGACACAATAAGGAGCTTGACAAAGTAATTAGCCGGACACAAACTAGAGAAATTAATTAGGTTTTCCTTCATAAATTTGTGTACGTTTTTGCTCTTCAAGCCTTTGATTCAGCAAAACAAACAGTATTTGTGACTGATAAAAACTTGACATCATGTAGACCTTTAATAAGTTCAATAAGTACTCTATTAGAAGAACATTGTAATATCTTCATGAAGATAAACAGATAATACATGAAGTTAAACAGATAATACATGAAGATAAAGAGATAATACATGAAGATAAACAGATAATACAAGAAGATAAACAGATAATACATGAAGATAAACAGATAATACAAGAAGATAAACAGATAATGCATGAAGATAAACAGATAATACAAGAAGATAAACAGATAATGCATGAAGATAAACAGATAATGCAGGAAGATAAACAGATAATGCACGAAGATAAACAGATAATGCATGAAGATAAATGCATGAAGATAAACAGATAATGCATGAAGATAAACAGATAATGCATGAAGATAAACAGATAATGCATGAAGATAAACAGATAATACAAGAAGATAAACAGATAATGCATGGAGATAAACAGATAATGCATGAAGGTAAACAGATAATGGACATGTGATCCCTAGTGTGATCATGTTCAGAAGTTGATGAACTGAATGAGATATGTAAAATAATGTTATATAGGCAGATTACTTCCTTAATATCATCAGTCTAGCATCTACAGTGTAAGAAAAAAACATATTATATATTATAAGATCATCTACTAGAAACCAACTTATTTTTGTGGATATTTTTTTTTTTTGCGTTTGATCCCTTTGGTACCGGCAAACTTCACCGCAAGTAATTTTTGCGAAGATCAATAAAATAAATCCCTCAGGTAAAATTAGTGTAAACCCCTAAAATTTTTGCACCACTTAATTTTGTGCAGTCTTATATTGGCAGCTGCTGGCAAAATTACTAAATATTGTCTGATTGTATTAAATATTCATGGCAGATTTACTTTCGCGCATCATCCTTTACCACAAAAAATAAAACCCCTGGGAAATTTTCCATGTTTACAATAATTGATTTACAGTATTCCATATGTTAAGTAAAATTACATTATATATAAAGTCTGTCTTGTATATTTGAAAGAGATCATATATGTTTGACCAGAAGTCCATTATTAGTAGAAGTCAGCAACTCGTAATACATTAGTAGACGGCGTTGTCCCCAGACTACCGCTGTGATTCAAACAAGATTTCGTGCGAGAAGACTAAAAATAGTAGCAAAAATTTCATGGCCAGAAAATAAATGTTGCATTATGGGTACAGTTAATATATGCAAAATCTACAGGGACAATTTATATTCGCTGCGTGTCAGGCGCTACCCCGTCAGCTTTCAGATAAATATGATAATTAATAACCGATTAATTACACATGTCTCAATATTAAAGTACAAAATAGATACGTATACGCATATGAAGTAAAGAGTTAAATCGGAACTTAATGGAAAAAAACATAAAAAAAACAAAAAAGTCTAATATATCAAGTTTTGTACTATTACTGAAATTAAAGACGGAAAGTAATGTTTACATGTTTAAAAATGAATAAGAATGCATTGTTTTTATACCGACATTTAAAGCAAAATATTTTAGAATTACTTTTAATGAAATATTTCGTATTTCTGCAATAAATGCGTAACAATTATTTATAAAGGAACGGATCCTGGGAATATATATCTATTTTTATTATAAAATAGAAAGGTCACAGAGCTTGTCTCGACAAATATTTGAATTTTTGTCATGCCGCATAGCAAACAAGAAAATAAAGTTTTGCAAACGCTTACACAGGAATTATGAGAATTATTACATAAGTACATGGTTACAAATGTTACGTGCGTGGCACCAGTGAATTTCTTTTCGATAACCTTTTTTTTCCATTACTTTCTCGAAAATCCACATTCACAACATTATACAGTCAATAAATTTATCGTTTAAAATTTTTGAAGGAAAAAAAAAATCTTATATTTTGGCAGTGTATTAAGATTTTTTTTTCATTTTCAAATCTTCATATCGATCTTGTTACAAATCTCTTCAACTTATTACACTATAATACGAAATCTTTTAGTATTATTGTCGGCGATAAACTTTCCATTTTTCCTATTTTTGTGGAGAATTCCACTCTGGGTGGGTTGACCAGTGTTGACATTTCTCATTATCACATGTTCGAACTGTAATGATTACTTGACTGTAATTAATTAACAAGTACTTGTTTTTGTGATAACACTTTGACCCATCATTCCATACTAAACAAACGAGACTGGGAAGAACCCCCCGTTGACGATTTTACTGATAACGGCCTAATCTGGGGACAACGCCGTCACAAAACATATTGAACGAGTTGCAGACTTCTAGTAATAATGGACTTCTGGTTTGACCTAATAAGCATAATTACTGTAAGCTTTCATCTTGCATCTACAACTTTGTGATTTAGAATTTTTAATAATATTCTTTAAAGGTAACTCACACTCGAAAAACTGGACAGATCTGAAATTCAAAATTACATTTGAACAGGCATTGTTGCTATTACAACTAGAAAAAAAATAAGCAGATATGGGGAAGATGAGACTATTATTATAAAATAAGTACAATAAATTGCAGAGTCAGATGCTTAATCCATGTCTTACCCTCTTCAGGTAAACACACAGCCAGAAAAACAGCGTATCTAAAAAAGCAGGATTTCTTCACTAGCACTACCAATAAAATGTAAAATTTGTTTATTTATTTTTCAAATATCTTGGTCCCTTTCAATACATCTAAATCAAAACTACATATATTTTGTAGACGAATTATACATTCTATAAACAACAAATTATATCAGAAAAGAAGCATTTTACAATATCTGGTCTTAGAAAAACAAGGAGTCTAATTTGTGTTCCATAATATCTTAAGTATCAAACAAAATATCAACTGACATTATTTTTCTACAGCTTTGTGTTCTGATCTGAATCTTCCTCATCATCATCATTATTGTCAAGTAGACTGGCATGATCCACTGATGGAGGCTTACGTTTACCACTCAAACGAGAGAGTAAGCTCCCTTGGACACTTCCTTCTCTACTGGTACCCTCATAACCAATTCCTCTCTGTACTGATACTTCAGCTGACTGGTCCTTTAAGAACTGCATGTGATAATCTTGTGTCAATAATTTTTCTTTCTGTGGCTTTTTAAACCTACAAAGAAAAATAATAGATTTTAATAATCACCATTGTTTCGTTCTTAGTTGGTTTCAAATTATATGCAACTAGCGCACAGCAAAAATTAATACATAAATAACTTGAAAAAAATGATGGTGTTACTACATAAATAATTACTCCAATGAGTGGCCAAGGTTAAATGTACGGATATTTTGCATTATTTAAGACCATTTTCTGTAATAATAATTTGGCTGTAAAGATAAAACTTACAAATCATAAAAAAAAAATGTTAATGAGAATTTGATTTTCCCATACAGACTACAAACATATGAAACACAGTCAGGGCATTGTACTAGTAAGTAATAAGAAATCTGAAGATAGTATTACTGAAACCCTTAAAAATGATGTGGTACAAAACAAAATTCTAAATGACAATTTCTAACGAGAAGACAAACAAACAAATCCAACAGTAGAGTACTTTCACCAAAATGAATAAACTGCTGCGCCAAGAGCACATGATACNCCCGTCCACTGTCAACTCGAACTTTATGGCATTGTTGGACCACAACAAAATTTTGATTGAAAAAAAATCAAACAGAATATGTGCCTCACCAAGATGTAACCATTCACCAAGATGTAACCATTCAACAAATACCAAATTAATATGTAAAAAAATGAATTTTCAAAAAAATACTAAGTCTTTCGACGGGCGTATAAAAATTGTAATGGTTGGCACCTATGTTTTATAGCACCTGTTTAACTGATAATATATTGATTGTTTACTTGTTGTTTACAACCTTTAATATTTCAGCTATAACAGGAACATATTGAGCTGTCCACTGTTGCAATTTTGTTATTTTCTTCATATGTTTTGTTGCATACTGTTAAGTAAATAATTTTTTTACAATTGTTTTTTTTTTAATATTTTCAAGCTATGAGAACTGGTTATAAATACTGTGGATGTACTATTGTTCATGGGTTTCCAATTTTCGTGGATTTCAAGGTAAGCTTAAACCATGTAATTAACTTCCCAACGAAATGCATTTTTCTCTAGAGTTTTAATGCAAGGAATTTGAAGCCATACATGTAAGTACCCCTGAAAAAGTGGCGTTTAATAAAACCACGAAAATTGATGTCCACAAATAAAAGTACCGGTACATCCACAGTAATTGACTTGCTATGAGTAAATTGTTCATTTTCTAAGGACCTTTGAATTACATTTACTACCATATCTGGAATAACTCTGAAACAACCAATCAGATCTTTTGTTACATATAACTTATTACCTACTCCATTCATATTTTTTTTCACAGTTATGTTCAACTAAATAGACTTACAGCTTAAGTAGTAGTGATGATGTCACAACAGAAACAGACGACATTGCCATGGCAGCAGACGCCATCCAAGGTTTCAAACTTAATCCAACAGGCATAAAGACACCTATAATATTAAAAAAAAAAATCCTTTCATATATGTTTTAAAAAATGGAAAATAAGGAAGGGATAGAAAGAAATGAAACACAGCCCTTTGAAGACATCGATGATCTTGGCCCATCCCCATCTCTGTCTTCTTGTTTTTTAATCATATTTTTATGTTTTGACATGTGTATACTTTTATCGTCTAACCTTTTATTGCAGTTCCACACAAATTTCAACTTACAAAGTGGGTCTCAATGGGGTATAAGCAGGAAGTGGGATTGACCCTTTTAAGCAAGCGGGAAATGGGATCATGGGAAAAAAGTGCACGTGAAAACGGGAAAGAATGTCCAGCATGAAGCGGGAACTGATGAAAATTGAGCCCGTGAAACCGGAAAAGTGGCTTCTTTAAGAGTCTTTGTAAAATATTTTCCTGACCATGAAACAACAAGTGTAGAAAAAATTGGTATTTCAGGAAAGATACCCCCATCGAGACCCCCTACAAAAACAGGATAACTGTAAACACCTACAATGTTGTTTGTTTATTGAAACATGAAACCATTCTTCTGACTTTACAATCAATTCCATTACAATACTATGCAGTAATTCATTTACAGTTCACTTAAAAAAATTTATCTGGATATTGACTTACAATTCATTCAGTGCTTTGCTTCAACTTATATCTGGTAATTTACTGGTAATTCAATCAAGCAATTCGCTTACAATTCAATACAGAACTTCACTAACAACTATACCAAATAATATTAAATGTTTATCATCCATTCAAACACCTTTTAACGAACAGTCTGTACATACCTGCAGCTATAGGAATGCCAACCAGATTGTACACTGAAGCTGCGATGAAATTTATTCTGATCCTTTTGACTGTCATCTTGGATAACTTGATTGCTGCTACCACGTCTAATAGATCATTCTGTCACATTAATATTAAAAAAAAATGTTAATAATCTCAAAAGTTAAATATTTTAATTAAATTTTAATCACTTAAACAATGGGACTAAAAACTAGAGGCTCAGAGACTGAGCCTGTATCCCTCACCTGACAAAATGCTTCTATGCCATGCATGATCAAAAATGATGTTGGTCTAATGTTTAGCTATGTTCTCCATTAGCACCTGTTTTTGGTCTGATTCTATTGAAATGAAATGAGCAATTTTTATGAAGTACCTTCCGTACATCATTCCTATTAAGTTTCGTTGAATTTGCTTCAGTGGTTTCAGAGGAGAAGATGAAAGTAAGATTTTCCAATAGGGTCCTATGCTAAACTATATTCCATGCTGGCAGCCATGTTTTCTATCGGATTGTAAGGAAATGAGCAATTTTTGTTATGGACCTTTAGTACATCATTCCTGTGAAGTTTGGTTAAATTTGCTTCAGCAGCTTCAGAGAAGATGAAAATGTGATTTTTCCCATAGGGTCCAATGTAAAACCTAAGTTCCAAGCTGGCAGCCATGTGTTTTGTCAGATCTGAATGAAATGAGCAATCTTTGATAAGGACCTTTAGTACATCATTCCTGAAAAGTTTTGTTGAAATTGCTTTGGTGGTTTAAGAGGAGAAGATGAAACTGTAGTTTTCTCATAGGGCCCAATGTTAAACTATGTTCCCAGCTGGTGGCCATGTTTTTTATTGGATCTAAATGAAATGAGCAATCTTTGTTAAGGACCTCTAGTACAGTACATCATTCCTGTAAAGTTTGGTTGAATTTTCTTAATCATAGAAGAAAATGCTGATTTTTCCCATAGGGTCCAATGTTAAACCTAAGTTCCCTGCTGACGGCTATGTTTTTTCATCAAATCAGAACAATATGAGCAATCTTTGTTAAAGACCTTTAGTACAACAGTCCTGTAAAGTTTGGTTGAATTTGCTTCAGGAGTTTCAGAGGAGAAGATGAAAATGTGATTTTTTCATAGGGTCCAATGTTAAACCCAAGTTCCGCGCTGGCGGCCATGCTTTTTATCAGATTACAACGAAATGAGCAATCTTTGTAAAGGGCCTTCCTTACATCATTCCTGTAAAGTTTGGTTGAATTTGCTTAGTGGTTTCAGAAGAGAAGATGAAAATGTGAAAAGTTAACGGAGGACAGACGACGACGGATGACAGACGCCAAGTGATGGCAATAGCTCACACTGTCCCTTTGGGTCAGGTGAGCTAAGAAGTGAACCAGTACAACACATATAAAATATAATTTCATGAAAAATTAAGTGTAAAACCATAAATTTTGATTTGATTAAGCAACAGCAGGATAAAACAAGTGAATGGATACTATGCCCAGCTAATTATCATCCATTATGAATAAAAAACTACAAAAAGTATTTGGCCTTTGAAATTTTCAGGTAGTAAACAAAAAAATTGAAGTCAAAGAATTTTGCTATTTACTTTTTGCAAATGGATGCTTTAACAAAACTGAATTCAAAAATGTGTGCTTCATATTCTTGCTCAAAGGAAGATATATTACAATACACAGCTGTAAAATCCAAACGAAATATTCTTATGCTTTTGTTGAATTCTAAGGAAATTTAAAATAAGATTCAGACTAACCTTGATCAAAACAATATCTGCAGCTTCCACAGCGACATCTGTTCCAGTACCTATGGCTATCCCTACGTCAGCCTGTGCCAAGGCAGGAGAATCATTCACACCATCACCTACCATAGCTACCTTTTGACCACTACTCTGTAACTGTTTTATTTTCTTCACTTTATGGGATGGCAATACTTCAGCAAACACTTTTTGTATGCCAACCTGAAAGAACAAATACTTTTTGTATGCCAACCTGAATGAACAATTACTTTTTGTATGCCAACCTGTAAGAACAAATACTTTTTGTATGCCAACCTGAAAGAACAAATAATTTTTCATTGAGCCATCCAAAAGAGAATAAACTTTTATCATGCCAACCCAAAACAACAAATACTTTTTGCAAGCCAATCTAAATGAATTAATATCTTTTGTATGCCAACTTTATGCCGACCTTCAAGAATAAATGAACCTGAAATCATAAATCAAAGCTCCACTTCTAATGATCTTTACAACAATGTAACCCCATTTTTTAATATATCAATTTCTGCTGGTTGCTTACTTAGGTAAATACTTTATGCAATGAGAGATATCTTGAGGACTACTTTGACTCACTTATATCAACCTAGTGTTTCTTTAATATATTTTCAGAACTGTTTTACAACATATGCATTAGCTTTGTTTACCTGTCGAGCAATAGCTCTTGCTGTTTTTTGGTTATCGCCTGTCAACAGAATCACCTGTAACCCCATATCTCTTAATGTTGTAATGGCAAGGTGGGCTTCTGATTTAACTGTGTCTGCTACAGCTACCATGGCAACCAGTACACCTAAATAATGAAAAATCAAAAAAAAATACCAATATATATAGTGTAAGTAAAAAATTAAAACATTTGGTGAGATCCCTTCTTGTTCCTGGCATAAGCCTATTTTTCTTTGTGAATACAGATTTGGATCTAGAACAAGAGCTGTCGCCGAATGGCAGCCAAAGATACCCCCTGCTTATTGAACCCTGAATCTATATGGTAAGTGCAAAATTAAGTTGGTGTGGACACAATACAGGTGCGGACACAGTACAAGTGTGGACACAATATAAGTATGGACACAATGATATAATCTTCAAGAAAAAACTTTTCCCAAGGGTTCCAATGAAAACACTCTGTCTAAATCAGACAAATATAAAATTCACCTTTTTCAGCCTATTTGACATTTTACACATCTACATATAGTGTTCTTCCTTTGTCTAAAGTTTCATCAAAATCCTTCAAGTGGATTAAGAGGAGTTGTGCGTAAGAGGTAACCCATACATGGGGAATCAATGAAAACTCAAAGTTGAATTATCTCCCCTTCCTGGTTTCTCACAATAATTATATTCCTTCATGCACATCTACATATAGTGTTCTTACTTTGTGTAAGTTTCATTAAATTCCTTCCAGTGGTTTAAGAGGAAATGCCCTTACGAGGCCCATACATGGGGAATCAACAAAAAGTCAAAGTCCAGTTATCTCCCCTTCCTGTTTTCGGACAAAAATTATATTCCTTCATGCACATCTCCTAATAGTGTCCCTCCTTTGAGTAAAGTTTCATCAAAATCCTTCGAGTGGTTTAAGAGGAGTTGCACTTACGAGGTAACCCATAAATAGGGAATCAATGAAAAGTCAAAGTCGAATTATCTCCCCTTCCTGGTTTCGGACAATAATTTTATTCCTTCATGCACATCTCCATATAGTGTCCTTCCTTTGTGTTAAGTTTCATCAAAATCCTTCCAGTGGTTTAAGAGGAGTTGCGCTTACGAGAAGTGTGGACAGGCGGACAGACGGACAGACAGACAGACAGACAGACAAGGTGATTCCTATATACCCCCCAAACTTTGTTTGCGGGGGGTATAAAAAGTAATTTGTATTTGACTATTCACTTATATCATTCATTGACTAAAACAGAGTTTGTATAGTTACACTGTTTATATAGAATCTAATACCTTGTTAATGCAATTATTTACTTTGTTGAAGACCTCATGGTGACATGAGATGCAAAACAACCATGTCAATAAACTTTTTTCACTGTGCGATCTGTGATCTTATTTTGTGTACATTTACTGTCTTTTTTGTGTCTCATAAGTAGATTATCATTATACTCAACATACATGTAAAAATATGCAGAAGGCAGAAATTCATATTTATTTTCTATTCATTTCAAATTAAAATTCAGACAAAATTTTATCTAAATTAAAGCTTTCATGGCTATTCAACTGAAAAAGAATCAAATGTTGTATTTTGGGGTTTTAAACAGGTAGGATGTAGAAAAAAAATTAACATTTAATTCAAATAAGTCCACATATCTTCCAAACACACAATTCATACCATCAATTGCACATAAAACAGCTGTGTGACCCTGATCTTCATGTTCTGACATAGTGTTGTCCATTACATCTGTGACAACAAGTCCATTACGATGCATCCATTCTCTGTTTCCAATCAGGACTTGATAAGGCTGTGGAGCAGAGGCACCCATCAGTTCTATGTCTGAAACAAGCACACAGCCACTGAATTGATCTACTTTTGATATTGTAAAAAGCATTGATTTTTGTTAATAAAGATACAGTATTCATCATAATAATAACTTAAACTGTCACCACTTACAATACTGTGTGTCAAAGAGTTAATATCCGATTAGAGTTGTCTCCCTTATACCAAATGAAGATCCTCTAAAAGATGTTGGCCATGATTTTTTTTTATTCTTCATTTCAAAGTTCTGCTCAATAAACCTAAAACCTATGATGTTAGACAAACTATGTGTCAAAAAGTTGATATCCGATTCGAGTTGTCTCCCTTATACCAAATGAAGGTCAGCTATGAATTTTTTTTTCTTCATTTCAAAGTTCTGCTCAATAAACCTAAAACTTATTATATTAGAAAACAATTTCCAAATCTTAACATAGTGAATGTGATAGAGATTTTTAAAAAAGTATAATATACATGTAGTAGGGTTTTACTCCACTGCTGGAGGTGCTCCTTTGTAAACGAGACTTATACAGAGAGAAGAAGAAGATACCAGGTTTAATTTTATTCAGTATGACAGGAACAGACTGAACAAATGTTAGATGTATCTTTAATACTGTATATTTGGATATTTTTGTGTGCATTAATTTTACGCTTTGATTGCCGTTGACAATCTTGCATGCATTTTGAGGTCTACATATATTTCTTGTTCTTGTACAACTTGTACACAACATATAAACTGATATTTTAATATAAGAAACTGAGTTTTGAGACTGATATTTACTTAAGGATGTAGTAAGGTGAAATTATATAAATCTACGATGTTAAATTGATACCCTAAATGGAAAGAGCATTGTTAAAGGAATAAAGTCAGCTACAAATTTTGATAGGTTATGGGCCTTGTTTTCAAGATTTCACATTTTAAAAAATGGTGGGAAAGGCTCTCTTGGACTTTTACCTTAGAATAACATGGATACATATTGATTGGTTTCCTATGGAAGGAAAATCTAAAATCTAATAAAATCTTGCTTGTTGACTTGTGATAAGCCTCAGGAGACTTTGATGACTAAAATAATTGGAATAATGGGGCAAATTATTTTACATAGTAATACTGGATAAAATCAGAGAAATCCGAATGACTTTTACAAATTTCAAAAACCTCACCTTACTACATCCTTAACCTCGTTTTTACAAATTGGGTTTTTCCAGTATTGCAATTATGGAAATAGAGGATGAGTGGTTGTTTAGACACTACAGCAAACAATCCTGCCATAATATTTTGGATCAGGATATCTTTCATGTCAATAGAAGACAGAATAAAGAAAACATATACAACCTCAGCATATGGAACAGGAATATATTTGGACTATTGTGGAAACAAAATGATGGTTGACATAGTAATGCAAAAACTCTGCTTATTTGGTTCACCAAATAAAATGTTGAGTCAAGGGTAGTAATTCATTAAAGTAAACAATGTCATGTTTACTTTAATTGTTTGTTGAAATATTAAAGAACACCAGTGAAAGTGTGATGCAAAAACCCTCAGACACTAACATGTAAGTTTCTATTGTCTCGGGCAGGCTGTGTCAGAGTACTTGAAATCTTACCCTTGGTTGTCTGAGAATTTTCTGTAATACCCTCCCATAGTTTAAAATTTGGCTAATTTATACACTTTAAACCTATGTGAAGTGTACATCTGCTACACCAAACATAAATTCAGGTTAACAAATAAGTTCAGTTTGAATTGTACTTAAGACACTTACCCTCTATGTGTATAGATGTATTACCACCAGACAAAATGTTTTCTGTTTTGATACGCAGACTTCCAACTTCATTCTTACGATTGTTGACTTGTTCTAGATCGACATTTGACAACAGCGATTCTATTTGAGTGACAGTACATTTCAAACCACATCCAGGAACAGCTTGGAAATCACTAACTTTGCCAAGGCTCTCTGTGTCTAAGGTCTGAAAGAGAATCAGTTAACATGTAGCCTGATTGATAGCTTACGGTACAATCATGATATGACATCCTGCATTACAAGAATGGCAGAATAACCAGAGAGCAGGATTTTCCTGAGAAAAGTTCTAACCACAACAACCTATTAATTATGAGCCAGGAGTTCTCCATGACCTCTCGATTACAATACAAGCCTCCTTTTGAATAAGCTAAAGAAAAATTTCTTTAACCCAATAGATTTTCTGGTTAATCAAATCTACCTACAATAACATAGGCTGTCCTATCTAAATTCCTCCCTCCACCACCATCACCTCTCTCTAAAAGTCATTCAACAAATTTAAACACTAGCCTTGGTCAGCTCTTCCTAGTCACCGTGAGTACTATAGTTTGTATATATATGTAATTGATAAATAAAAAATATCACTTCTTTAAAATATCTAAATTGTGATAGAAAACTGTTTCATTAACTTGTGTACTACTTTTCATTAGTAAGTAATAAATTTTTGTCACTCCATGATTATTTTGTCACCAATCAAACTTAAGCATCTTATACAATGTATTACAATGTGCAGAATAAGGCCACATCAAATTAATTAATAGATTCTAATCCCCACCTGCCCCATTTTTTCTAAGCTCATTTTTTTTATTTTCAATTATTCAGATATTTTCTTTAAATTTCTATCAATTTTAGTGAAAATTAGTAGAAAAATAAAAAATAAAACCCTCCCACCTACCCCAGATTTTTTGTTACAGGTAGATGAGAATCTACAAATTAACTTGATAGGGCCTAACGTAGTACATGTGAACAAATAATGCACTGATTTTCTGATTTACAACAACAGTTAAAATGGATATTAAAACTTTTTTGAGAGGACATGTAGCCATGTTACTAAAAATACCATACCTGTTTTGTATATTTGACAATGGCTGATGCTATAGGATGCTCACTGCTTGCTTCAGCTGTTCCAGCTATTGCTAATAACTTCATCAATGAACAAACAGTATCATCTACAAACTTGGCTACCCTGGCAACTCGAGGTACTCCATGAGTTACTGTTCCTGTCTTGTCAAACACTATACTTTTGATCTACAAAACAATAAACAATTTTTTTGTATTTTGTGGAAAATTTACATTCATACACCAGTAAACAATGCAGTTATAAACATTTTCTCATGTCTATGTGATTTAAATTTGAGCAGACATCACACTAAATCAAATTATATAAAGTCACAATTGCAAAATAAAAAAAAAAATAAATTACTTTAAACATTCATATAACTCTTATAAAATTACAGTAAAATATCCAATTTACATGTTTTTCAAACCTGGAGATTTGCTTTATACGTAATATAAAATGAGTGACATTTCAAGATTAATTGATTTAATATCCGAGTTTTATGAAATCTACAGTATCTGAGACAGAAAAAATGAAATTTTACCTCATTATTTAAAAATGACTTAACACATTTTATCAAGTATTTATGAGTTATACACAATTAATGTCTGAGCTTACTCTTAAAATATAACAAACATGAGGTTGCTTACGTTGTCGTGGTAGGTATACCCCCACTTGCATTTACTTAAACATTAAAATGGGAAAAATGGCTAAGTACCGCCTAACAGGAAGTTGATATCAAAGGGTGACCAAAATCGCTTACAACACATTCCCCTATATATAAACTCAAAGTTTGAAATAAATCAGCCCAGCAGTAGCTGAGAAAATTGTGACAAAATTTTTCACTATGTTCAATAAAGGGTGAAAATGGCCAAGTCCCGCCAAACAGGAAGTTGATATCGTAGGGTGACAAAAATCGCTTATGACGCATTCCCCCTATATATAAAATCAAATACCAACTTTGCATTAAATCGGCCCAGCAGTAGCTGAGAAAAAAAGAGGCGAACTTCGGACGGACAGATGGATGGAAGGATGGATGGACGGACAAGGGTATTCCAATGTACCACCCACTCATGAGTGAGATATAGTAGTAATGTTTTGGTTAAAGTCATTAATGATACAGGAAATAATACTACTTCTTAATTGTGTTCAATTGTGCTCTATTTTCCAAACAAATTTTTATTTTAGGGTATTTCATATATACTCAGAAGTTACAAACTACACAGACTTAAGGGCAATATTAAGCTTGCTTTTGTTATTGTAGAAAAAAAAATTACCTTGTGTGTTGTTTCTAATGGTTCTCCACCCTTGATGAGAATTCCATTGGTAGCTCCCACCCCTGTGCCAACCATGACAGCAGTTGGTGTGGCCAGTCCTAGGGCACAAGGACAAGCAATACTCAATACAGTGATAGCAAACTGGAAAGCTTTCTGGAATATCAGCTCATGTTTTGTTACACCATCATTCTCCTGAAAATGAAAATTTTAGTAATTTAGCAAAGTTGCCATTTCAAATCAGACTCAACAAAAAAATCCATGAATGCTATAATTTACGAAAGGATATGGAGTAAATGAACATGAGACCATGACACATATGTTAACTCCAACTGCAATAATTTTAATGAGCTGTATGGCCATTTCGGAAATTTATTCCTCATCAGCAGCACTAGAACCCAAACAAAGGAAATCCATAATCTCAAAAAATATTTAAAATGCATAAAACCAAACGAAATGTCTCTTTCACTCAAATCACAGTGTGTTAATATTGCAGCAAAACATCATTTTAAATCTTGCTTTTTATTGTGAGGTTTATTCTCTGCAGAACATGCACAAATTATAAGTGAACTGTATATCATCTGTATTTTCTAGCTGAGGTAAAAAAAATATCCATTGGTGGAATTATCACAAGAAACATCAATTACATGGGAAATCTAGAAGAATGATTCATAAAATACTACAAACATAGGTTATCAACAATTACAAGGTTCACCTCGTTATGGCACGTTGTGGCAGCAACCAAATTTTGCCTGGATGCCGACATACTATCAAAATTGCATGCATATGCAAGGTTACCTGACCCAACAATGTACAGTTACTGAGCTATGAACTGGGATGTATACATTGATGTAATTCATTCATGCGTAAAATGTAGGTTTGAGTGACCTAATTTTGTCTGAATGCTGAGCTACCATCACAGATGCATGCACATGCACATGCAAGATGATCCCACCATATACAGTACCCAAGTTCTGATCCCTGACATGAATTTGAATGTAAGTCACTAAAGCAGAAAATGTAGGTCAAAGTGACCTTATTTTGCCTGGATGCTGACTTACCATCAGAGATGCATGTATGTGCAAGGTTAGATGATCCTACCATGTACAGTGACCGAGATCTGACCTCTTCCCTAGACTTGAGTGTAAGTCAGTCAAGTTGAAAATGTAAGTCAAAGTGACCTAATTTTACCTGGATGCTGACCTACCATCAGAGATGTATGCATGTGCAAGGTTAGATGATGATACCATGTACAGTGACTGAGATATCAACTCCGATGTAAACTCAAATGTAAGTCAGTAAAGCGGAAAATGTAGGTCAAAGTGACCTAATTTTGCCTGGATGCTGACGTACCATCAGAGATGCATGCATGTGCAAGGTTAGATGATCCTATGATGTATAGTGACTGAGATCTGAACTCGGACATAAACTTGAATGTAAGTCACTCAAGCTAAATGTAGGTCAAAGTGACCTAATTTTGCCTGGATACTGACCTACCATCAGAGATGCATGCATGGGCAAGGTTAGATGATTGTGCCATGTACAGGACCGAGATCTGAAATCGGACATAAACTTGAATGTAAGTCACTCAAGGTGAAAATGTAGGTCAAAGTGACCTAATTTCCCCTGGATGCTGACCTTCCATCAGAGATGCATGCATGTGCAAGGTTAGATGATCCTACCATGTACAGTGACCGAGATCTGAACTCAGATATTAACTTGAATGTAAGTCAGTCAAGTGGAAAATATAGGTCAAAGTGACCTTAATTTGCCTGGATGCTGACCTACCATCAGAGATGCATGCATGTGATAGGTTAGATGATCCTACCATGTACAGTGACTGAGATCTGAACTCTGACATAAACTTGAAGTCACTCAAGCGGACAATGTAGGTCAAAGTGATCTAATTTTGCCTGGATGCTGACCTACCATCAGAGATGCATGCACATGCACACTTAGATGATCATACTATGTAAAGTTACTGAGATATGAACTTGGATGTAAATTTAAATGAAAGCCACTGAAGAGGAAAATATAGGTCAGAAAGACCTAATTTTCTTTGAGGCTGTGAGATAACCGAAGATGAACCTGCATGCAAAGTTTGATGACCCTACCCTGCATAGTTACCAAGATATATACCCAAACGCGGTCATGGACACGCGTACGGGGACGAGGACGCCGGGGGTACTCCAATAGCCCCCCTCAAAAGTTGCTTATTTTAATTGTCCACTCAGTTTGTCTTTAACCTCCATTACCAATTTTCATAATTAAATGTAAAACTGCATAAACAGTCCAATTTCCATTTCTTTGTGTTTTTTTTATTGGTAATTTCGATATTGTGCTAGCATTGATGCTATATTGCCCACTGAACATTTAAAAAACATATAACCAGTCAATCAATCAACCTTGATTTTATGCAAGTCAGATGAATCATCATAACAATTTTCATTCAGTTTATTATATGAATGTAAAAACCAAAACCAACATATCTGATAAAAACTTACATCAAACAAGGGATCAATATTGTAGATATTTTGATATCCCACAATAACCCAAGCTATCAAGGTCAAAGTTGACAGAGAGCAGACGATTGGTACAAAATATCCAGCAATGGTGTCAGCAAGTTGTTGGATTGGAGCCTTTGATGTCTGTGCCTCCTCTACCAGTTTTACAATCTGTGATAATGTTGTTTCTGCTCCAACATGTGTGGCTTGTACCAGTAGCATACCATTCTGGTTGATAGAGCCACCAATCACATCTTTACCTGTAGTTAGAAATAAAAACATATACATGTAAGTCTTACTCTTAATGCAAGCTATCATAACATTGGTTAATGATATGACAATTGACAAGTTTACACATTTATAAATATTGCTCCATGACAAAAAAACCACCAAGAATCCTGATACTAGATGCCATGAAACAATGTTGCTCTGTGGGCATAGTATCATACTTTTTAGTATGACATTACGATACAAACTGCATGGAAAGCTCGGTGCAATCTGTATCAGAGATTAGAAGAAAAAGTATGATACAGTGCCCCTAGAGCAGTATTGTATTGCTCCTTGGTTGTCAGTATTGAAATGCCCTATTGTGAAGAGTATTTCAGGGCTGACAAAACATGAAATATGAGACTGGCAAACAGGGTTAAGTTTCAATTTTGCAGGTTTTAAACATTGCCAAAAAAGCAGCTTTACAGTAATTGACTTCACTTTAGGCCATGATAAAAAAAATATCCTAGATTCTCATACCTGCCCGCCCTGATTTTTTTTCATACTCCTCAAAAAAGTTTACTTTGATTTTTTGGCCAATATGGGTAAATTTCTTTTAAAATGACAGCAGTTTTTACAAATTTGATATAAAATATTAAATAAAATTTGCCCTTTGACCCCAAATTTTGAAGAAAATGGATGAGAATCTAGAAATTATTTCATTATGGCCTTAAATATTTTCTTATTTACATCTGTTTCAATAACTCCTCATTTTGAGTCATTTAGAGTAAGAATGTGACCAGATATATGTGACATTTTCTCTGAAATGCAGATATTGCAGGTAATAATTATAGTATAACTAATTGACCGTCCTGAATATCAATAAAAATGTCACGAGTGCCGAACAACGCAGAAGGATTTAATGAGTTGCAGAACTTGTTCTGCAACGAGTTAAATCCACTGCGTTGATCGACACGAGTGACATTTTTATTGATATTCATGACGGCCGATTAGTTATGCTTTTTATTATATAGATTTTCTACTCAAAAACCGAGATTTTAGATGCGGATTATTTTTTTCATGTCAATACGCCAGTTGTTTACTTGACGACGACATTGAAGAGACATTGTGACGTCGCTTCATTAAGACGTCATCCAGTGACTAGAAATCCTTTATTGTCACCGGTGACGATATGACATTTATTTAACTGAGAAAACTCCATAAATCATCGCTATCTATATAATAATTTACCAATATTTTTGACAACAGGCATTGCTTCTCCTGTAATTAATGATTCATCACAAGTTGATGTTCCTTCAATGACTCGAGCATCCACTGGGATTTTCTCCCCAGGTACAACCTACAAAATAAATCAATCATAAGTGCTATTTTGGCTAACTTTCAAATTTTAAAAACATTTTTAACTTATTATTTGGTTTAAAAACTATAATTCTATCGCTAGATGAATAAGATATAGAATCCTATCTCTTCAATTTTTTAACCCCTTTTCATGAAGTCCCTTCATCACAAATGCTAAAAGATGATTCATTTACCATTCTCATATCAACTACAAGAGTACATAAAGGTGTTATCATAAAGATAGTTAAAATAGCATTCAAAATTTACAAAGAAATAATGTATCACTGTAACAACTTTATCACTACCTATCCAACCCTCTTCTACACTTTCAGCTGTTTCCTATATAAGTTAAACACATTTTATATACATCTCTCTAAACCTGGTCTACATTTATAGTTGTTTCCCCTTATTGACTGAGTACATGCTTCCAGTCTCAGTCATAAGTACATTTATAGTCCCCCCCCTTAATAATTGAGTAAGTACTTTCAGTACATCCCTCTCTGAGTAGTCTCCTTTTATTGGCAAAGCTCATACCTCAAGTATATCAGCTGTCTGAATCAGGTCTGCTCTTGTTTTCCCTAATTTAGTGAGTACATAACTTTAGTACAAAGCTCTCTGAACCATGTCTACACTTACAGTTGTCTCCTCTGACTGATTACATACTTTAGGTATCCCCCTCCAAACCAACTCTACACTTAGTGCTGTAATTGTTATCTCCACTTTTGGACTGAGTAGATACCTTTTAGCACATCCCTTCTGTAAACCAGGTTTACAACTAAGCTTTCTCCCCTTATTGAATGAGTGCATACTTTGTACATTCCTCTTTAAACCAAGTCTACATGTTTGGTTGTCTCTCCTTATTAAATATGTACATACCTTTAGAACATCCCCTCTCTGAACCAGATCTACACTTATTACTGTCTCCTTTAAGATATTATTTTCTTTATCAACTTCACAAAGTACTGCCTCTGATGCTTGTAAAGACATCAGTTTTGCCAAGGCTTCAGATGTTTTACCCTGCAATAGATAACATAAAATCTTATATTTCTGTGGATTGTCACGTCAGAAGTTATCTGTATTTTCATGTCTAATAGTAACAGCACAATAAATACTATAAAGGTTCAAGATTCATACAGAATTAAAGAACTTTGGTGAGCAAGCTCACATACCCCACGCCCCCACATATCGGATAATCCTGCATTATTTTTAAACAAGAGTGGACCCTAAAAGATGTCTCGCCCATCCCTGCTTGTCGCTAAAACAGTCATGTACTACTCAAGAGCAACCTACAAACCAAATATTAATACCATACCACTTACAGTAACTGAGAAAGTATTCTAATCAGTAACACTTAACTTTGTTCACTAGACCATGAAATTGAGGTCAAGGTCAAAAGCAATATGGCAGACTGACATGTACTAACCAAGACCAAGCTATATACCAAATATCATTGACCTATGGCTTGTATTTATTGAGAAACAGACTTAAGCAAAAAAACTTAACCTTGTCACTGGATCGTAAAATTGAGGTCAAGGTCAAAAGCTATATGGCAGACTGACATGTACTAACCAAGACCAAGCTATATACCAAATATCATTGACCTATAGCTTGTAGTTATTGAGAAACAGACTTAAGCATAAAAACTTAACCTGGACATAAGCAAAAAAACTTAACCTGGGCACTGGACCGTGACTCTGAGGTCAAAGTCAAAAGCCATATGGCAGACTGACATGTACTAACCAAGACCAAGCTATATACCAAATATCATTGACTTCTAGCTTGTAGTTATTGAGAAATGGACTTAAGCAAAAAAACTTAACCTGGTCACTGGACTGCGATATATAGGTCATGGTCACATGATTTTGGGTCCGACAGATAGGGTTAGCCGTAAGCTACCTATGGACCAAATATAAAGTTCCTACATCAAAGGCTTCTATATAATAACTTGAGTTTACACCACCGTCGCCGTCATACTTTGCACGCCTATGTCTTGCTTTCTGCGACTTTCGTCGCGGGCGAGACAAAAATCAAACATTGAGTACTCTGCACATCTCTTACAGATACAAATCATTCTGTAAAATATCCTCAAAAACTGTAGGAGGATTTATCCAGGCAAATGGTGTACCCTATAAGCATTATCTCAGCTAAAAATGACTAATATCAAAAAATATATTTTTTGTGAAATATAAGCAACAATGAAAATCCAAGTAGTATGCACATCTTTGATATATACACAATCAATCTGCAAAATAAAAGTTTCCTACCTTATAAACTGTAGGAGGAGTTATCCAGACAAATGATGTAACCTATGTGCAATATAATGCATAAACATGACAAAGTTCAACAATGTGTAATATTCTGAAAAATTATAAGAAATCAAAATCCAAGTAGCATGCACATCTTTGATATGCGCACAATCAACCTGCAAAATAAAAACTTCCTATCTTAAAAACTGTAGGGGGAGTTATCCGGACAAATGATGTACCCTATATGCAATATAATGTGCAAAAATGACAAAGTTCAACAATGTGTAGTTTTCTGAATAATTATCCAAAATCAAAATCCAAGTACCATGCACATCTTTGATATGTGCACAATCAATCTGCAAAATAAAAACTTTCTATCTTTAAAAACTTTAGGAGGAGTTATCCGGACAAATGGTGTACCCACTTGATGACAGATGAACCGACGGACGGACGGACCGACTGATGGACCAGTCAAAAACTATATACCCTCCACAACTTTGTTGCGTGGGGTATAATTTAAACATTGAAAACACCATAGTAATACTTGTTTCTAACTTTTAATTTTCCATTTGTCAGTATCTCAGTAATTTTAGCATTAAAGAAATATTTGATTAGGTAATCAAAATTCTATTTTAAGCTGAAGACTGTTTATTTCATTCACACCTTACAAGAATCATTCCATACATTAAAAATTTAACATGTAAAACTTTCCACAGTAAATAGTGTAATGTTCAAGACCTAAGTATCCTATTTATCCTTTCTTGGTGTTAGGCATAACATTTTTTTTGTCCTGAATATAGTTAAAATATTGCTTACTGGGTGTTAAACATTTAAAACCATCAAAACTAACATCTAGTTGATAACACTGATGTCTTTAAACAGAACTAGATGCATTCTTAGATATTCTTTGAAATACCTACCTTGGCAATATGTTCCAACCATCTCCCAAGTGAAATAAAAACCATTAACATAGGAGTGGTCTCAAAAAATGTCACCGGACTGATTGGTTCCTGTAAGATCATAGCAACTATGACAACAATCACAGAGTATGTGTACGATATGGTGGTTGCCAAGACAACAAGGACATCCATATTTGCTGCTTTATGTTTAACGGCTTTCCATGCTTGTATGTAAAAGTATTTTCCACCAATGAACTGAAAACATAAAAGCATGAGTAAAGTAAGGTCTGTTAAAAAATTTCATTTGCCTCCCTGCAAAAAAATTTTATCGCAATTTGGAAACAGAAATCACTTTATTGCTTAAATTGTCAAATAAAATTCTGTTTATTACAGGGTTTCAAAACACTGTGTATAACGAATATATTCATCTTAATTTGATAGTATAATAATATCCAGTGTTTTGAATTTTAGCCTCCCTCCATAACATTTTATTTCCTTTGGGGGGATGGGTCAGAATGCAACAGATTAAAATGTTATTTCAAGACACTTTGTAACACAAATGTTAATCTTTATTTTAACTTGTTGGTGGTACCCCTGAATTTCAAGTTTATTCAGCACTCTGTTGACATTTTTTTTACTTGAATATCTGATAGACAAATATAAATACTACAATCAAGTAATATATTATTATACTATCAACAATCCTCATCTTTAAGAACAAGACTTTTGAATGCATGCATTTACAATTTAAAATCAATATATAACTAGAGCTGTCGCGGAATGGCAACCAATTATGCCCCCGCTAACTGAACCCTGAATCAATATGGCAAGTGCAAATTTCAGTGTGTGAGGACACAATACAAATATGGACACTACGATATACCTTCCCCTTTTACAAAAATATACAAGTGAAATTCTGAGTCCAAAACTTATTTCTATGATTGCTGGGCAACCTTTCTGTAAAGTTCATTCATTTTGAGACACATTGAATTTTCCATTTTCCATGGCAACCGCAGCCATTTTGAAAATTCTGAGAACCAAAATCATTTCTATGGATGCTAGGCAACCTTCCTGTATAGTTTCATCTAATTTAAGGTACTTTGAATTTTCCAGTATCCATTGCAACGGCAGCCTTTTTGAAAACTCTGAGACCCAAAATAATATCTATGGGTGCTAGACAACCTTCCTTAAAGTTTGAGGCACAATGAATTTTCCTGCTTTTTTAAAGGTTCCATGGCAACTGCAGCCATTTTGAATATTCCAGAAGACTACTTATTGTAAGTTAGATTCCTTTGAAGTGGTTGGAATTTGGTTGCAATGTGTCAGAAAAACATCAAATTTGTGTTTTTTAATGGTATGGACAAACAAGGGTAAAACAATATGCCAAGACTTTTAGTTGTGGGGGCATAATAAAAAATATACCTGTACAGGTGACGCAAGTAAAAACATCAGTAAATTATCTAAAGAGAGTCCAGGTAATAGCATGACCTGGTACATGTGGCTGGATTTATGTTTTGGTGTCGTTGTGATATTTGTCATGTTACTATGGCCATCATGGTCCTCTGGTGGTTCCACAAACATGAAATACATCATTATAGCCATGGAAGGTACACCAAATATTAACGACCACAGAAATGAATTCCGCCATCTACAATACATAACATAAAATTCACTATACTTCAATTTGGAAAATGTTACCAAGGTGAATATATGTATTTATACTGAAACTGACTTAATTTTAGTACAGTGAAATCTGTCTACACCGAACCCCTTTGGGACTAAAGAATTCGTTCAGCTTAGATTGGGTTCGGCTTACTTAGGTTTAAAATATATAGAAATTGATACATAGGGTCTTCACATCATGTTTGGTTTAGACATATTTTTGGTTTAGTCAGGGTTCGGTTTAGACAGGTTTCACTGTACATATAAAGTTAACATATTAAGTTTATAGGGTGAAACTGACTTAATTTTAGAACATATAAAGTTTACATATTAAGTTTATAGGTATACTGACAGAATAAAGGATAAACGCCATGCCTATGATGTAGAAATGAAAGCCTTCTATGCTTATATATTTTGATTGCTTGACATAAACACCTTCTCCATATACATTTTTATAATACATTTTGTAAACGCAGGAATATTCATGTGGGGTAATTTCTGCCATATTTGCAGTCAAAAAAATTCCGTGAAAATTTCCCCACCACAAACAAGTTGAATCCAGTATACCCCTCTCTAGTGAGTAGGTGTATAATAGCTTGAATTTGAAGTCAGTGTTATGTGTAAAAGGAGATGCAGCACATAATTTAAATAGCTCTGGGTGGGAAAATTACCTCCTCTCAAAATCATGAAAATAACAAGCCTCGGAAATTTACACTTCTACGGTAATTCTGATAAATAATAAATTACAATATAACAGTATAAAAGTTATCCAATTTGCCTGCTTCTAAGCCTCATTAAAATAAATCTTATACTCCATCAGTGTGTAAAAGTTACCTGTCTCTATGCTTTTATTAAAGCATTTTTCAGTGTTGTTTTCAAATAATCTATGTTTGATTACCTTCTTATAGAGTGTCTGTGATCATATCTGGAAGCATTTTTATCATCATCTGTGAACAAATCAGCATCAAATCCTAAGGACTGTAACAAATAAATCATTTTTAGTTGTAACTATAATTCATAAAGGTAATTAATATAACTGTACAGTTATATAACATAAGATTATCAGTTCACTATGTTTCCTTGGACAACAATGTAATATTGTAAATCTGAATATTGAAAAAGGCTTCTAATATAATCATCCACAGATAATATTTCAGTTTCTTATACGAAGAATTCACACAGATACTTAAATAGATTCAAACCTTTTTAACATATTAAGCATTAAAAACAAGAGCTGTCACCCATTGGCAGCCAGTTATACCCCCTGCTCATTGATCTCTAAATCAATATGGTAAGTGCAAATTAGAGTGTATGTGGACAGAGTACAAATGTGGACACAATAGAAGAAATGTAACAGTTGTAGAGAAAAATGAGATGAAAGTAATGTGTGAAAGATGGACAGAAAAAAGACAGAAACCCAATAGGTCGGTAAACACGAAGTAGTATATCAATAGGGCCAAAAAGGGGAGACACAGTAAAGTTCCCCATACTGAAACATCATCCTAAGTATGAAGTGGCTTTCATGTGGGGTTGCTGAGAAAAGTGTGACAAAAAAGTCCAATTAGGTAAATGAAAAGTTAAAACGCACAAAGTTTGTAAACTAAAAATGGTGCTTTGATATGGCTAAAGGGGAGGTGCAGTATAGGACCCCATCCTGAAGCATCATCCTAAATATGAAGTGGCTGTCATGTGCCATTGCTGGAAAAGTGAGACAAAAGTCCAATTTGGGAAATGACAAGGAAAAACACACAAAGTCGGTAAACAGGAAGTGGTGACTCCATATGGACAAAAAGGGGAGGCACAGTATAGGATCCATACTGAAGCACCAAACCAAATATCAAGTAGTTGTGATATGAAATGCAAACAAAAATAATGTGTGACGATGGAATGACGGATTGACAGAGGTAAAACAGTAAACCCCTCCTTCCTAGGGGGATATAATTATTTTACCTTTATCTTTTCTATAATGTCACGTGGACCTGTTTCTTCAGTGTCAAATGTAAATCTTCCTTTATTGGTTGCTAAGGCAACTGATGCAGATAAAACTCCTTTTTCCTTTATGAGTGTTGACTCTATAAGATGCACACATGATGAACATGTCATACCAGTGATCTGAAAAAGATACATGATTTACACATGAAGAACATGTCATACCAGTGATCTGAAAAAAGATACATGATTTACACATGATGAACATGTCATACCAGTGATCTGAAAAAGATACATGATTTAAACATGAAGAACATGTCATACCAGTGATCTGAAAAAGATACATGATTTAAACATGAAGAACATGTCATACCAGTGATCTGAAAAAGATACATGATTTACACATGAAGAACACATCATACCAGTGATCTGAAAAAGATACATGATTTATACAAGAAGAACATGTCATACCAGTGATCTGAAAAAGATACATGATTTACACGTGAAGAACATGTCATACCAGTGAAGTGAAAAAGATACATGATTTACACATGAAGAACATGTCATACCAGTGATCTGAAAAAGATACATGATTTACACATAAAGAACATGTCATACCAGTGATCTGAAAAAGACACATGATTTACACATGAAGATCATGTCATACCAGTGATCTGAAAAAGATACATGATTTACATATGAAGAACATGTCATACCAGTGATCTGAAAAAGATACATGATTTACACATGAAAATCATGTCATACCAGTGATCTGAAAAAGATACATGATTTACACATGAAGAACACATCATACCAGTGATCTGAAAAAGATACATGATTTACACATGAAAATCATGTCATACCAGTGATCTGAAAAAGATACACGATTTACACATGAAGATCATGTCATACCAGTGATCTGAAAAAGATACATGATTTACACATATAGAACATGTCATACCAGTGATCTGAAAAAGATACATGATTTACACATGAAGAACATGTCATACCAGTGATCTGAAAAAGATGCATGATTTACACATGAAGAACATGTCATACCAGTGATCTGAAAAAGATACATGATTTACACATGAAGAAAATGTCATACCAGTGATCTGAAAAAGATACATGATTTACACATGAAGAACATGTCATACCAGTGATCTGAAATGTAAAGATCAAGACATGGTGCCTTACCATACATTATTACAGTTGTCACATTTATTGCACATCTGATAATACTGAACATCATCAATTTGGCAATGCTATAGTTTTTAATTCAGTAAATGGTAACAAGTTACACTGACCTGCTAATGAGACAAATTGTTTATCATGTTTACTTTGCTGCATTATAATATATCTGATAGATTTCAGAAATTCATTCTATAGTTTTTCTTTTATTCTTCCAGTTTAAACCTTCTTTTCATGACATTCACAGAATCACTTGACATCAGAGAGTTGAATTACATAACAGGTTCAATATGCTTTCATCAAGGTTAAAGTGTAACTAAGATAATTTGTCAATAATTGAATCAATTCATTGAAAACATTAATAAATGAAATATTTTTAGGTTGTTAAAATGATTTTAGTTAAGTCACATTGTTGTAAAAGCCTTATGTGCATAGCAAATAAGATGCATGAAATCAATAAATATTATGACATCTGAATGTATGGATGACGGGATGGATATACAACCAATTCATATGTCCCTTCCACATTCCTTGGTGGGGCTAAAAAATGGCTATCTCATCAATATTTGTGTTGGATGTATGAAGAAAAAGATGTATACTGTAGAATGTAATACATTTTTTTTTACTTTATTACCGTAATTAATATGTCCAACAAGAAACAGGGGATGCTTACTCTGCCAGTGTATTTGAATTAAGCCATGGTTTTTAATTGGGTCAATGTTGCTCATCTGTATGTATGTCCACATTTTTTTCTTTTCTTTGCAGTACTCAAGCAATGTCTTGGTTTTTTTTCTGTCTCCAACATTGTCATTGTATTTGGAATCTTATTTTTTGTAGTGATATATGGACTGACAAAGTGATCACTTCATGCTTTCATTTAAAGGTAGGAGTAAAAGTGAGCACAAAATTTACTGTAGACAAAAAAGATTGTTCAAATTACTTTCTCAGTTAGAAATGTCAGAATAAAGTTTAACCTACCAGTAACTCTACTGTGCCTTTACCCAATGATTCAGATTCTATCACTGAGGCATGGAAACCAAGATCATTAACTTTGTTGGCAATTTGGTTAGATAAAATATATTCTGGATCATATTTAATTTCGGCTTTCTGTGCCATTAAAGCAACTAGTACATGTTTTATACCTAAAATAATAAATACATAGTCAAACAAAATACATAAGTTAACAAATATGTGTTATGGTCTAATGTTCATTTACTCCATATCCTTTCATAAAATATTTAATACAGGAGTTTGTCTTTTAATGCAGTGTGGAGTTGGTAAAACAATTCCCAGTGTTAAAGATGTATGCTCTTTATTTTCTTTAGATATGGTGTACTTGTACATGAGATAATATCTCATATGTACACTGTGTTTAATTACTATTATCTTAATTTAGGTAACTTCTAAAATCTAAGTTTCAACTCCCTCCATCGTAGTTTTATCCTTAACTTTGTTTGATATTACTGATTATTCGGATTTCTTTGGTTTTATGCATTTTAAATATTTTTGAAATTATGGATTACCTAAGTTTGGGTTCTAGTGCTGCTGATGAGAAATTAATTTCTGAAATGGCCATATGCATACAGCTCATTAAAATTATTGCAGTTGGAGTTAACATGTGGGCTATGGTCTCATGTTCATTTACTCCCTTCATAAAATATTTAATACAGGAGTTTGTCTTTTAATGCAGTGTGGAGTTGGAAAACAAATCCCAGTGTTAAAGATGTATGCTCTTTATTTTCTTTAGATATGGTGTGTTTGTACATAAGATAATATCTCACATTGTACACTGTGTTCAATTACTATTATCTAAATTTATGTAAATTCTAAAATCTAAGTTTCAATTCCCTCCATCGTAGTTTTATCCTTAGCTATATTTGATATTACTGATTATTCAGATTTTGTTTGGTTTTATGCATTTTAAATAATTTTTGAAATTATGGATTTCCTATGTTTTGGTTCTAGTGCTGCTGATCATGATGAGGAATTAATTTCCGAAATGGCCATACTCATTAAAATTATTGCAGTTACTTATGGTCTCATGTTCATTTACTTCATATACTTTCGTAAAATATAAAGTAAATAAATGAGAAAATTGGATTCATTCCTCAATTTGAATATTCATTTCTTGATCTGTTCTAAATTTGTGACCATTTTTCTTCATTTCTAAAAACTCCAAGTTGAAACTGACAATCAATTAATATGAGAAAATATAGAACAAGCATACATTGGCAACATAATACAATTTTGTATCATAGTTGTGTAATGTATAGAAAATTTTTTCCTTAAATTATCTCCCTTGTGTAATTTCTGATTTCCCTCAAAACATGCATCAGATCTATGGCTCTTGCATCTTAGAGCAAAATTTTAAAGAAAATGTTGTTATTTAAGGGATATGGACCAAAAAACTTGAACTTACTTTGTACTTCAAATTAAACAATTGGATTTTGTTTTTGTTTTTTTTTTCCAAAAAAAAATTTCTTTTCATTTACAAGACAGAATTAGCACAAGATTCTATAATCTGTTTCTCTTCTATCTACTTATATAGGTCTTTACAAGTGTGGACCCAAATTGCTGTCTCGCCTGTCCCTACATGGTCACAAAATTGATGTGAAAACTCAAACAGACTAAATAAGAAAACTAAACATGTTCCCTAGACTGTGAAATTAGGATAACTGACAAAAGCAATATAGCACACTGTCATGTCATCACCTAAAACCAAAATGCCAAATATCAGTGACCTACAACTGATAGATACTGAAAAACAAAACATGTTCACCAGACCATGAAAATGAGGTCAAAGGCTAAAGCTAAATAGCAGGCTGTCGTGTTCAATCTAAGACAAACCCATATACCAACTATTATTGACCTTACATCAATAGATACTGGGAAACTTAACATGACCACTGGACCATGAAATTGAGGTCACAAACAAAAGCCATACAGCAGACTGTCATGTACTACCAAAGACCAACCTGTATTTCAAATATCACTGACTTACCACTTATAGTTACTGAGAAAATGACCTAATCCCAAAAACTTAACATGCTCAATAGACCATGAAATTGGGGTCAAGGACAAATGCCATATGACAGACTGTCATGTACAACCTAAGACCAACCTACACACCATATATCATTGACCTGCCACTTATAGTTACTAAAAAACTAAACTAACCACAAAAAAATTTTCATGTTCATTAGACCATGAAATTGAGGTCACAGACAAAAGCTCAATAGCAGACTGTCATGTACTACTCAAGACCAACCTATATATCAAATATTATTGACCTAACACTAATAGTTAATGAGAAAATGACCTAATCACAAAAACTTAACATGCTCACTAGACCGTGAAATTGAGGTCAAGGACAAAAGCCATATGGCAGACTGTCATGTACTACCCAAGACCAACCTACATACCATATATAATTAACCTACCACTTATAGTTACCGAGAAACTAAACTAAGCACAAAAACTTAACATGATCATTGGACCATGAAAATGAGGTCACAGATAAAAGCCATATAGCAAACTCTCATGTACTACTCAAGACCAACCTATATACCAAATATCATTGACCTACCACTTATAGGTACTGAGAAAATGACCTAATCACAAAAACTTAACATGAAAGTTTACGTCGCCGTCGCCGCCGCCGCCACTGCAATACTTTGTACACATATGTCTCGCTTTCCGCAACTTTCGTTTCCTCGGGCAAGACAAAAATGTTGACCATTTTTAATCCTAATCACATGTAATATGACAATTGTACTAAATTTAATGAAAAGTTACATTCTCACCTTCCACTTTCTTCAGATTATTTTCAATAGTACTGACACAAGAAGAACACGTCATTCCTGTTATGTGTAGAAAACATTTCTCATATTCATCATCATCATCATCGTCTTTGCCAGAATTTTTAAACTTCACTGACCCTTTACTTACATCCAACTTTAGACTACTGGATCCACTAATCTTTGATGCCATACTTGAAGATCTAGTTACTAAAACTGATGGAACTAGACTTTCTAAAAAAAGATTTCAAAGAATCATTTATCAGCATATCTGATTCAATGGCCATAAAATTCATTATACTGACATATAAGGTGCATCTATATTTTCATTTTCTTGCTTGTATAAAATGCAAATTCTTTAATTTAGCATGTATGACATAATATGTACATGGATACGGAGATCAGATGCTTTGTGCTTAGCTGAAATTGACACTTACATGACTTATTTCATGCCATTTTTGTTACTGTTTCTCTGGTTTTTATTGTCTTCAAGATTAATCAATCTGCAGTAAAGAGACTTAGGTTGATGAAGAATTAAGAGATAACAATACTGTATTTTAAGATCTGAGTGGGTAAATGGTAGATTTTACTGTCGCAAACTGAGTTTTCCGGTGAAGCATTAGCCAGAAAACGGATGTTTGCAACAGTAAAATCTTTAATCTACCCTGAACATCCTAAAATACAGTTCGGTTATATCTATTCTAATGCGAATCCGAAAAAAACATTTAAAATCGATTTTTAAATCACAGGAAGTTTGGTGTGCGTCTGTGACAGTACGTTGCTATTGGTTCCAACGGTAAATCGTGGATTTTACCCCCTCAAAATTCTGACGCCATCCAATCAAAATTAACGTTACTTACATAAGTGCATTAGAAATTCAAATTGACTTCAGTTTCAGTATTTTGATTTTTTTTATGACCATTTGACGGCAGCTGTTTAACTTTAAGTGTACAAGGATATTACTTACCAAATATCTCGTCACAATACACATATGTTTATGAGGTAGAATATCATATAAGTGGTTATTATTTCATGGGTTAAAAATTTTGTGATTTCTTAAAAAATTGTTTGATTTTTATATATTTTCAGTATTTTCCATTTCATAATGCTGCATGAAGTCTCATATTAATTATATTTCATGATATGTAATTTCAAAATACCAGGATAATTGCGATTAAAGCAAAAGCTTAGTATTGCCAAAAATATCCACTTATACTTTATCAAAAATTTTAAAATTTTAAAAATAAAGTGAGTATGAAGTCATTTACCAAAGCTCCATCCTTAACTGATTTTAGAATTACTTTCATGTCCTCTTTTAAATTTTAAATAATTGTTCTTATGCATTACTTTTAAACTAGATGCTTCTGATACATTTGTAATTATTCTGATTATGAATTTTTATCTAAATTACCTGGCAATGAAGCATCGAAGCCCATGTCCTCTATAGCATCACATAACATTTGTGGAGTAACTCGCCCTTTGATATATTCAATCACACCATTCTGATTAGATAAAGAAACTTTTATAGATTTAACACCAGGATTTTTAGAGATATTCCCCTCAATATTCTGAACACATGAATTACAGGTCATTCCATATATATTGACAGTTACTGTTTCAGTTTCACTTTCTGATTTAGAATCATTTGCAACTTTGGCATCAAATCCCATGTCATCAATCATATCTGCTATTTTTTCTGGTGTTGTGAGTAATTTGTTAAATTTCACTATACCATTTTCCTTTTCCAAACTTACAACGATAGATATAATTCCAGGTTCATCCTTTATATTGCTCTCAATATTTCTTACACATGAATTACACGTCATACCAGAGATTGAAATTTCACATTCTTGTTCAGGACTTCCTGACCTGGTTGAACTTCGTTCAGCAAGACGGTCAAACTCTAGCTCTATGGAAGTCTGTCTTGGGAAAGAGGCATCAAATCCCATATCATCTATAGCTTCTCTCAGTGTCTCTGGATTTGTAAGATCTGGGTTGTAAATAATAAATGCTTCCTTGTCTGCTAGAGATACTCTGATTTCATCAACCCCTGGTTCATCCTTCAAATTATTTTCGATATTTCTTACGCACGATTGACAAGTCATGCCTTCAACAGTTATTCGTGTGATCAGTGATTTTGGATGTTTCATAACATTTGCATCAAACCCCATATCATCAATTTGTTCTGCAATCTGTGTGGCAGAAATTATAACTGGATCAAATAAAACATCAGCCTTTTCATCTTCCAATGACACAGAAATTTGATTAACTCCCTTTACTTGTGAGATGTTACTTTCAATATTTCTGACGCATGACATACATGTCATTCCTTTCACGCTAATTTCTGTCTTTTGTTCAGAGGATATATTCTTGGTATCAGTCGTGGCTGGGTGAACTGTCTTGACCTTTGCAGGAAAACCCATATCATCTATTTTTTCAGCAATAATTGGAGGCGATATTTCTGTTGGACTATACTTTATAACAGCCTCTTTCTTTTCCAAAATTACCTACAATTATAAAATAAAAAATGTTTAATTGTCATACATGTACATGAGTTAATGATAAAAGGTTTGTTTTCCTCAACACAGAGATAAACAAGAAATGGATGTCGATATGACATCAAACCGGGTTTTCCCTGACTATATGAATGGACGAATAGGTACTTGTGTGAAAAGCTGTTTAACTTATACCTCCTCTCATTATGTGCAGTGTATGCCATCACTCTTAAAAATCACTGAAGCAGTATACTTAACTTAAAAGTCAAATAAATGGCACATGGTCAAAACACCTGTAAATTTCTAAGTTCAAAGGGGCATAACTCCATGAAAAATTGCATGATGAAAAATCCCCGATAATTTGCACATCTACATATGATGTCCTTGCTTCATACAAAGTTTCATTAAATTCTGTTGAACGGTTACAGAGGAGTTGCGCTTACAAGCATATGGTCAAAACACCTATAAATTTCTAAGTTCAAAGGGGCATAACTCCTGGAAAAATTGCATGATGAAAAATCCCCAACAATATGCACATCTACATATGATGTCCTTTCTACATACAAAGTTTCATGAAATTAAGTTGAACGGTTACAGAGGAGTTGCGCTTACAAGCATTTGGTCAAAACACCTATAAATTTCTAAGTTCAAAGGGGCATTACTCCTGGAAAAATTGCATGATGAAAAATCCCAGACAATAAGCACATCTACATATGATGTCCTTGCTACATAAAAAGTTTCATGAAATTCTGTTGAACTGTTACAGGGGAGTTGCGCTTACATGCATATGGTCAAAACACCTATAAATTTCTAAGTTCAAAGGGGCATAACTCCTGGAAAAATTGC
>MJUU01040966.1:147995-159143 GCA_002080025.1 Modiolus philippinarum
ATGGATACAAAGACTGCACCCTTCAACCTTACACCATAAACACACAAACAGACACAGCCTTGTGTAATGGATACAAAGACTGCACCCTTCAACCTTATGCCATAAACACACAAACAGACACAGCCTTGTGTAATGGATACAAAGACTTCACCTTTCAACCTTATGCCATAAACACACAAACAGACACAGCCTTGTGTAATGGATACAAAGACTTCACCTTACAACCTTATGCCATAAACACACAAACAGACACAGCCTTGTGTAATGGATACAAAGACTTCACCTTTCAACCTTATGCCATAAACACACAAACAAACACAGACTTATGTGTAATGGGTATACAGACAGTCACCCTTCAACCTTACATCATACACACAAACAGGCACAGCCTTATGTGTAATGGGTTCAAGACTGCACCCTTCAACCTTACACCATAAACACACAAACAGACACAGCCTTGTGTAATAGATACAAAGACAGTCACCCTTCAATCTTACAGTCCATAAACACACAAACAGACACAGCCTTGTGTAATGGATACAAAGACAGTCACCCTTCAATCTTACAGTCCATAAACACACAAACAGACACAGCCTTGTGTAATAGATACAAAGACAGTCACCCTTCAATCTTACAGTCCATAAACACACAAACAGACACAGCCTTGTGTAATTGGTATAAAGACAGCCACCCTTCAACCTTACACCATAAACACACAAACAGACACAGCCTTGTGTAATGGGTACAAAAAGACAGTTGCTGGCTTGACAATCTTAGATCATAAATTTCACTACCATTTCAGATGAACTGGATAAAGCAATAAAACGTGAATTATAAACACAGTGAATATTTAACTGACCTGTTTTACACCAAAACCGTGAACAAAAGCCGAAGTGAAAATAACTTGATGTATGTATGGCTATTTAAAGCATGTTTAATAAAGTAAAAAAAATAAAACCTCAAAAACACCACAAAAACCAATATATATTGACTGGATTACAGAGTTTAAACTAATTTGTAACACATTAAAGTCAATCTGTTTTTTTTACACAGCAGCTGAAGACAACAGATTTTCATGTTTTACAATATGTTACTTTATATTTAAACTTTCTTTTGAGTCAAAGTAATGATTAAGTTGAGAGTCTGGTAACTGAATTATATATTTTTACAACAGCTCATCTATGTTATGTGAGCTTGGCAGGGGGAGGGGGGGGGTAATTCTTCAGCAGTTGGCCGTCAGATTCAACCACTAACAGAAAAGGGCAGTGAATCTTCTAAGAAGATTCACTCTCCAGTTTGATTGAAAGTATTCATATAAAGGTGTACACGTGTATGATTATGATTATTAGCATGCTGCATTCCATCTGTATTTCAATTGTTCCCATGAATACTTGAACATTAGTCCCATAGTTCTCATGGTAGGCTGACATCTAGCTCTTATGTTCTCATGGTTACTTTTCCATTAATTTTATTGTTCTTATGGTTAATTTACCATAAGTTCTTTTGTTCTCATGATTACCTGTCAACTGGCTGTTATCTATCAATTGGCTCTACTGTTCTCGTGGTTAACTTACCAAACAATAAGTTATAATGTTCTCACGGTTACTTGACCATTAGTTCTATTTTTCTCATGGTAAACTCTGACCAAACAATAAGTTATAATGTTCTTATGTTTACTTGACCATTAGTTCTATTAATCTAATGGTTATTTACTTGACAATTAGCTCTACTGTTCTCATTGTTCATTGACCATTAGTTCTCTTTTTCTTAAGGTTACTTGACCATTTGTTCTGGTGCTCGAATGGTTAACTGACAAAAAACTCTACTGTTTTCATAGCAACTTGACAATGAGTTCTACTTTTTAATGGTTATTTGACAAATACTTCTACTTGATACATGTTTACTTGATCTTTATTTCTACTTTCTCATATTTATTCAACCAAGGTTTTACTAATGGTTCTTGGCAATTAGGTTTATTGTTTTCATTTTCCCCCCACATAATGGTATACTGTTCAATTGGTTACTTGAGCATCAATTCTACTATTCTCATGGTTAGTTGACCATTAAGTCTACTGTTTCAACTGTTACTTGACAACTGGTTCTACTGTTCTCATGACCACTTGGCAATCTATTGTTCTAAATGGCTAATTGACCATGAAGTCTGTTCTCATGGCTACTTCATTATTTGTTCCACTGTCCTCAAGCTACTTTTAGTTCTAATGTCTCTTGGTTACTTGACCATTAGTTCTAATGTTCTCAGTTTTTTACCATTAGTTTTATTGTCCTCATGGTGAACTAACCAAATATTCTACTGCTTCCATAGACGATATTCCACTTTCAAATTTTTGGGTAATTGTCGACATCTTACCCCGAATCTACTGGAAACTGGTACCTGACGTCAGTTGAGCATAATCTAGGAATTCTCCTATTTATTTTCTTGGCCTAAAATAATTTGGTTGGAAATGACCAGCCTGGGATAAAATGTTGATTTATGACACGTTCGGCTTTTTTCCAATCATAAACACCTTTCATATGTTGATAGAAGAATTTATTCCCTTTGCCCTCATACAGCGGGATGCCATTTTTACCCCGTTTGACCTCTTTGACCCGCCATTCTAATACCCGGAACGTTCCGGAATTGGACTTTTGGAAGAATGTTTATTGTTTCTTGATCATTGGGTCTACTGTTCACATGGTTACTTGACCATGTTGACTCATGGTTTTCACAGTTACTAGATTGTGAGTTTTACTGTTTCCATTGTTACTCATCTATTATGTCTACCATTCTCATGGTTACTTGGCCATTGATTATACTATTATCATGGCTACTTGGACACTGGTTCTTCTATTCTCATGGTATTCTCATGGCTACTTAGACATTGGTTCTACTACTCTCATGGTAACTTGGCTATTGATTCTACTATTATCATGGCTACTTGGACATTGGTTCTACTTTTCTTATGGCAAATTAGACATTAGTTCTACAATTCTCATGGTACTTGGTCATTGATTCTGCTATTATCATGGCTTCTACTATTCTCATGGCTACTTGGCCATAGGTTCTAATGTTCTCATGACTAATTGACTATTAGTTCTACTGATCTTATAGTTAGTTATATTATTCTCAGGGCAACTTTACCATAAGTTGTACTGTCTCTTAATTACCTGACCACTTGATCATTGTTCTCAGGTGATGTGACCATTACTTTTACTGTTCTTATGGTTACTTGATAATTAGTTCTACTGTTCTTATGGCTACTTGACTATTAGTTCTACTGTTCTTATGGCTACTTGACTTTTAGTTCTACTGTTCTTATGGCTACTTGACTATTAGTTCTACTGTTCTTATGGCTACTTGACTATTAGTTCTACTGTTCTTATGGCTACTTGACTATTAGTTCTACTGTTCTCATGCATGGTAACTTAACTATTAGTTCTACTGATCTAAAAGTTACTTGACTATTAGATCTACTGTTTTCATGGATACTGGACTATTCAGTTTACTGTACACGTTCTCATGCATATATGGTCAATATGTCATTATGTCAGTATATCTGATAGTCTCTACACAAATATATTCTAACAGAAATCAAGAGTAAACTAATAACTGACTGACTGCATATTATAATAAATCTGTATGAATTGTATTTTGTTTTATTTTGTATGTAATAATTGCTTGTTTGATTTTTTTTGGGGGAGGCATTGTGTTGTGTTGTTTTTTTTCCCTTCAATTTCAGATATATGCATGAAAATTGTAGGATCTATCAGACACTATACTATTCATTTTACCAGACAGTTTTTGGATATGCACTACCCTATCCCCCCTGTCCACACTAAGTAACCACCTGTAACAAAAACTAAAGTGACATTTTGTGTTATAATGGATATTATAAACAAAACACAATTCTTCATATGTGAAGTGTGTAGTTATAATTTTACAATTGTTTTCAATCAAATTACTCATTTGACAGTGTGACACAGATATGGACATAATAATAAACAGTAAGAAAAGTAAACATAAGTATACAATTTACCGGCAGTTTACTGTATCCAGATTTATAAAATGCCATTTTGAACAAAACTTCACATGTAATCACTGTTATCTTGTAATGTTATTATTCCCTTGCAGGTGAAATTAAACACTTTTCCTGTTACGCATGGCTGATTACCAACCCTTATACATCACTCAGGATATGATCAATCTATTATCACTTAATAATCATATAAATTGTAGTGAGACAAGGTAACATTAAGTAGTTGATAAACTCATGTGTTTTTATCAAAAACGTCTCTATTTTAATCCCCAGTAAATCCAATATTTCATGTCTGTTGATTCGTTAAACTTTGTATAATACCAAAAAATCCTTTCCTATTTTGTTGAATTAAAAATATATATATAAACACAGTATCTTATCTGGTATTTGAAAGTCCTGGCCAACCCAGAGATATAGGTTGACTTATCTTTGTCTAGATAAAATTTTTGCCTCGTCACTGAATAGATTTGGAACATTATTATGATGTTTACATGTATCTCCTGAAGGTAGACTGGTAAGTCCGAGTTATTTTCTACAGACATTTACCTGATATGATCAGGATGTCAGGAAACAGACCGGATACAAAAAAAGTCCGGATTTCTTCAAAGTCTAGAACATATGATCCAGTTTGTGGTCAGTCTTTTTTTTCATTTTTGTTTGTTTTGTTTTTGTTTTTGTTTTTTCCCTTGTTTTGTTTTGTTTTGTTTTTGAAACATAACTGATGTGGGAAAAGCATAAGCATTTATGCTTCATTTAGAAGTGGTCACCCCCTGCATCTTCTGCTTAGCACTACATATGTCAGATAGGATGTTACAATTTTTATGCGACCCTAGAAAGCTGACCCTAATAAATTTGTCCTAAGTCAATATTTTGTAAATTTCAGCAATGAAATGAAATCTTAAATGAAGTGTAAATTTTAAATAAATAAAATAAATACCCATTACACATTTTAATTAATTTTTTTTCATACTTTTCCAGTTTGTGCCCTATTTCATTTAATTACATTAATTCACATTTAACCACAAGTTCTTGTACATAAATTGAAAAATAAATTTGTTACACATAGTTCTGACATAGAATTATATACTGTAACAACAAATCAAAACAGGTAATGACATACCATTAAACAAGTGTGGACCCAAATTGATGTCTCGCCCGTCCCTTCATGGTCCCAAAATTGATGTGTATTCTCAAAATGACTAAATCAGAGAAACAAAACATATTCGCTAGACTGTAAAAATTAGGGTAAGTGGCAGAAGCAATAGAGCAGACTGTCATGAATCACCAAAAACGAAAATATCAGTGACCACTGATAGATACTGAAAAACCAAACAGCCAAACAGCAGGCTGTCATGTTCTTTTTAAGACAAACCCAAATACCAAATATTATTGACCTTACATTAATAGATACTGGGAAACTTAACATGATCACTGGACCGTGAAATTGAGGTCACAGACAACAGCCATATAGCAAACTCTCATGTCTACCCAAGACCAACCTATATACCAAATACCATTGACCTACCACTTATAATTACTGAGAAAATGACCTAATCACAACTATAGTTACTTTGAAAGTGACCTAATCACAAAACGTTAACATGGTTGCTAGAAACTAAATTATGCACAAAAACTTAACATGATCATTGGACCGTGAAATTGAGGTCACAGGCAGACTGTCATGTACTTCTCAAGACCCACCTGTGTACCAAATATCATTGACCTACCACTTATAGTTACTGAGAAAGTGACCTAATCACAAAAACTTAACATGAAGGTTTACGCTGCCGCCGTCGCCGCCGCCGCCGCCATCATACTTTGTACGCATATGTCTCACTTTCCGCGCCTTTCATCGCGGGCGAGACAAAAACACCTTTACCTGTTGTATTTTTTACAAACTAGAGGCTGACAGACTGAGCCTGTATTGCTCACCTGACAAAATGCTGCCATGCATGACCAAAACAGATGTATTTTACCAATGAGGTATAATGTTAAGCTATGTTCTCACTTGGCACATGTGCTTTTTGTCTGATCCTATTGAAATGAGTAATCTTTGCAAAGGACCTTCAATACATCATTCCAATACAGTTTAGTTAAATTTGCTTGAATGGTTTCAGAAGAGATAATGAAAACTATGGTTTTCACATACCGTGCTACAATGTTCAACTATGTTCTGCACTGGAGGCCATGTTTTTTGTCGGATCAAAATGAAATGAGTAAATTTTGTAAAGTACCTTCCATACATCATTCCTGTATTAGTTTGGTTGAATTTGCTTCAGCAGTTTCAGAGCAGAAGATTAAAATGTGACTTTTCCCATAGGGTCCAATATTAAACCTAAGTTCCGTGCTGGCAGCCATGTTTTTTGTCAGATTGAAATAAAATTTGCAATCTTTGTAAAGAACCTGTAGTACATGATCCCTGTAAAGTTTGGTTGAATTTGCTTCAGTCCTTTTAGAGAATATTAAAATGTGATTTTCCAATAGGGTCTAATATTAAACCTAAGTTCCACGCTGGCAGTCATGTTTTTTGTCGGATCGGAACAAAATGAGCAATCTTTGTAAAAGACCTTTAGTTCATCATTCCTGTAAAGTTTGGTTGAATGTGCTTCGTTGGTTTCAGAGGAGAAGATGAAAATGTAATTGTCCCAATGTTAAATTATGTTCCCCACTGGCAGCCATGTTTTTAATTGGATTGGAGCGAAATGTATAATCTTTGCTAAGGACCTTTAGTACATCATTCCTGTAAAGTTTGGTTGAATTTGCTTCAGTGGTTTCAGAAGAGAAGATGAAAATGTGATTTTCCCATAGGGTCCAATGTTTAACTATGTTCCTTGCTGGGGGCCATGTTTTTTGTCTGATTGGAACAAAATGAGCAGTCTTTGTCAAGGACGTTTAGTACATCATTCCAGGAAAGTTTGGTAGTGGTTGCAGAGCAGAAGATGAAAATGTGATTTTTCCCATAGAGTCCAATGTTAAACCTAAGTTCCGCGCTGGCGACCATGCTTTTAGTTGGATCTGAATGAAATGAGCAATCTTTGTAAAGGACCTTCCATACATCATTCCTGTAAAGTTTTGTTGAATTTGCTTCTGTGGTTTCAGAGCAGAAAATGAAAATGTGATTTTTCCCATAGGGTCCAAGGCTAAACCTAAGTTCCGAGTTGGTGGCCATGTTTTTTGTTGGATCTGAATGAAATGAGCAATCTTTGTAAAGGACCTTCTATACATCATTCCTGTAAAGTTTTGTTGAATTTGCTTCAGTAGTTTCAGAGGAGAAGATGAAATTGTGAAAAGTTTAACGGACGGAGGGACGGCGGACACCAAGTGATGGCAATAGCTCACACTGACCCTTTGGGTCAGGTGAGCTAAAAAATGAAAATGACAAAAAAAAATTAATGGCCAACAGTACTATATATGTGCAAAAATCATTGTGTTTTTCAAATCTGATAAAAAAATCTCAATATGTTTATATTAAAAAGTTATACATCTGTAACATACATGAACATATTGACACATTTATGATACCTTTGATTCCTGTAACATGCTGAGCAAGCACTACACTTATTTTGTCTTAGGTCAAATATGGCAAACTGTGGTTAGACAAGTTATTATTATCAGCTCTCTTCTTTTTTTACTCTCAGCTCTAGGTATATTGTAAAGACATCTGACTATGAATATCAATAGACCTATGCAAATACAGAACTTTCCAGATAGGTCCATTTATTCGCTCATTATGGGGACTACCCTATACATGGGTACTTTAAATGTAAAAGGAAAATCATACCAGTTAACCCTAAAGACCGTATTACCATGACCATATTGGTAGAAAGTAGTATCTTCAGGTCTATTTCTAACACAACATATTCTCAAAAAAAACATGTTTATGTTAAAAATTCTTTTACATGCCTTTTCAATGATTTAAAGAAATAAAGCGAAATGAGTTGTATGAAAGATCTTCATACAAATTACTGATCAGTACATGGCAACAACTCATAAAACAAATATCAAATAGAAATTGTCAAATCATTTCTTTCAATGTAAGCCAAGAAATGCTTAATGAAAAAAAAGACAGATTGACACATACAAACAGAGTGAAGACTTTAGCTATAAGCATCCTCCGTTTGCAGTTATCTGATTAAGAAATTCGTAATGAGGTATGATTTAAATTGATATCTTCAATAGGAATTCAGTATCCTCTGTTTCCTGTTCTCTGACTACATGTAAGTTTGATTTCAAATGATATAGTCATAACATTTGATAAATTAGAGTTCACAACAATAATACATTTTAAAGGTAAGAGTTGACAAAAATTAATGGATCACCTTTGGAATTTAAACAAGAGTTTTATCTTTTACCTGTCTAATCTATCATTTTGTACAACTGATACAGGTAAAACATTGAAAAATGTAAATTTACAGGTTTCACATATAAAATGTAAGTAATATATTTTAATTTAATGAAAATATACTAAGTTTTTAATATGTTATTTGAAGATTTTACTGAAATTTGAGATTGGCCACCAAAACTCAAGTATTGGAGGCCATTTGGCCACTGAATTTTCAAGAAAAAAAAAGTTTAATTCATGTTAGCTTGGTCACCAAAATTTAAAATGGGGTCTTGATCAGGGGTCCCTTTCTAGAAATCTCAACAATTTTTCCTCACTTTACTGTTTCCCGAGTTTACGAAGACCCTTAAAAAAACACCTTTTCCCATTTCACAGGCTCTTTTTTAGTGGTTTCCCTCTATGCTTGACATCCTCTCCTGTTTTAACGCACACTTTTTTGCCACAATCCAATTTCTGCCTTACTTAATAAGGCCAATACCACTTGCCACTTATTACCCATCAAGACCCGATGAAATTGGACACTAAAATTTTAGTGATTGTGGCCAATGGGGATCCTGAAATTAAATCCTACTTTGAGGGCTGTGGTATACAATAATTAATTGTATTATTGAACACATTGAAAAATATATTACAGATCTTTTGGTGTATACTGTCATGAATTGTCTCCCTTTGATAAATCAAAATATATCTTATATATAAAGAAAGACAACTCTAAATCATAGTAAAGCAAGGAATGCCCAAACTGTGTTGTCTTTATAATAATATACAGAGTATACAGTATAAGATCCTGAACACAAAACAAACTCATAATCATACCTCCATGTTGTTTATTCCTTTGACATCAGATAGGCCTGTCTTTATATTCTTGACACAGGACTGACATGTCATCCCCTCTATTTCTATTACTGTTGTCTTCTCCATATCGTCTGTGTCTGAAAGTATATCTTCTTATCAGATAAAGTGTTCATAAAAAAGCAACCAAGGAGTATTCTGTGAACCCCATAGGTGATACAAAATTTACTGAACAATACCTATCCATGGGTAAAGAAACATGGATGAAGTGTTGCTCTACATCGTTACTGTAATGAAGTCTGCTCAGCCTAGTGCTAGGGGCCGTCTTGAACGTACTATGAGGTATGAGCACAGCTCATTGTTGAAGGCCTCGTGGTGACTTCAAGATGAAGAACAACAATAAAAGCATTGTTCCGTTGCTTAGTTTTACAATGTATTTGTACAGACTTTGTCTCATTTGTATTTACTCCATATCCCTGCGTTGCTTATTTTATGAACAATATATTTTCATCACTTTTTTTCAGGTTTAAGTGAGTCCTTGGTAGTTGGAATGGATGTGAAAATGTTTAAAAAATGACAACAGACTTAGAGGTGAGTGTTTAAATGATAGTGTGACCACTGTTAATACATAAAATAAACAAGCATAGAAGACAAGTTACATTGCAACAGAATATTTTGTTTATTTACTTTTTCTTGGTATAAAATAATTATATATTACATGTATATCACAATTTAAACATAAAAGAAAACTGCATCAACCATACATCAATCTATACAGGACTTTCGAGATAGGGACCCTTGTGAAATCGAACGGCGGAAATGAGTGCCTCTAAATACAAGGAAGAGAGAATGACTGGATGCCTGACCTATTGAAATAAATATATGCCTCCTAAAAACTAAAATATGAAATTGAACTAACATACAGTTTTTCCCACATGACAAATTTTTAACTAAATTTTTACTGGCGAAAAACAATTAGCCTGAAGTGCTACAAATACTATTATATATATCACCCTTAGCTCAACAGTGTTAGTCAATAAGAGATTCCAACTTAATGTATTGTTTGTTTTTTTTTTTGTTAAGTAAAAGAACTTTTCCAGTGAAACATGACTCAAAAGTCCCATAAACAGATAAATTTCTCTCTAATATGAATGGAATTCACCTTGATACATTTTGACCTGATTTTGGTGTCACCACTTAGGTTTTGAACAATGATGTGATATCAGGAAAATTCATGCATAAGGAATCATTTTTGAACATGCGTGAAATTTGTGAAAACAGTTTTCCCACAACCCATAGTATGGAAGCAACTGCATGAAGGAAATACATTAAGTTTTTCTCACTTTATTTATTACCTGTACAAACATTAAGGGAACACCTGTCCATAAATTTACCCCCCCTCATTTCTCTCCAACATATGACATATAAACAATCTTAATCTTAATCTTAATCTTATGACTATTACAGGCATCTCTGGTACTTATTTAAGACCTAACATTTAATAATAATAATTTGGTACATGTATTCAAAATGACTGTTACCTCAATGTTACATAAACTTTCTTACCGGTAGTTCTTTGTCACTGACTACACACTGTGGATGTACATGTATCATTAACCTACATGTCTATTATTTAAACATATAAAATTACCCGACATGAAATTTTAATGGGTACAGACATAAATGTCTCAGTCTCATTAAACTGTTCAAGGATTTAAGTAGAATTTTTTTTACAAATTTAAAATAAAAATTGTCTTCTAGTTTCTTACCTTTCTCAATAAAATTGCCAAATCACATCCTGATTTGAAATATTATATAATGTCATATGATCTATATAAAGTTTATACCTGGGTTATTTTGTATCCTGAACCTACATAAAAGCCCAAGTACATGTATAATCCTAATTTATGATATACCTGCATGGCTACCCTGAATAATTTGTGTCCAATAAGGTTTCACACACGGGGGGGGGGGGGGGGG
>MJUU01040966.1:159157-169764 GCA_002080025.1 Modiolus philippinarum
CCCCCTTTCATATAGTTCCCCCAACAAAATATTGACCCATTCATATAGTAAATTTCAAAAATAAGCAACCCAACAGTATAGTAAAAATGTGTAATTGGAGTCAGAAAACCCTTAATTTCACAGCAGGGATGTTCTTAAACATCAAATAATGATAAATACTTAATTGATTACAGCAACCAGCAGAGTTTCTGGCCATTTGGGGTTAATTTACGACCCATTTATATACATGATGTCAAAAATTACTACCCATTCATAAAGTTGAAAACTGCAAAAAACTGGTCCATTCCAGCGGCACGTCTGTATCTGTATATACCTCTAAATAGGAAGTGACCCCCCCCCGTCATTTCACATTTAAGTCAAAATAGGGTACATGTATAACTATCATCATTCTACATTTATATTTGAATTAATCCCATTTATTAATGTATACTGGCCTAGTGATCTACACTAGAAGGTACATGATATGAATTAATCATGAATTCAAATCCATGGTCCTGATTTTTTTTTCTGTGTCTGTTGTGATAATTGCTTGTTATTTTCTCATCTTTAAGGTCTCATTTTTTTTGTATCATGGACCATAAAACCTTTAGTATATAGGCTTTAGAACAACCCTAATACTACTGGACTATGATTTCTATCTAGATTTGCCCTGACAGGCCAGATATCCCTGTATGGTAATTTTGAAAAAGTTCCTTCAAAGACAATTTTTACCATATATATGTTAATTGATATAGTCCAATGTTAAACTTAGTCCACTGTTAACAGCTATGTTAGTCACAATCTGATTAGGAACAAGTATTACTGGAGTATCATATCTATTTTGGTGGCCTTGTGTCCATTGAGAACATCAATGGTTACCTTTCACTAAAAGGTTTTACTGACAGTCAATTTTTTTTGTGGGGGGCAGGGGGGGACGGGCTATCCTAGGACAATTTTGTAAAGAAGCTTGGTTTAAATTCATCCAAAAGTTTCAGGAAATAAAAATTCTTGAACAAAAAGGTACATTACAGATGTCAAGTGATGGTGAAATCATGGTCAGCTACCTGTTTTAGAACATCAATGCTTGTGCCCAATTATTTTTTGCTGGCATTATGCCTTATACTTATAAATAAAGGGATGTAATGGGAACAACAAAATACAACTAATAATATTGTTACAAAAAACTCTGTACATTCTTAATTATGTATACATGTATACCCATAAAACATAACACGCTGAAATAACTAGATGTGTCAGAACAATTGAAATACACATTGGATACAATCTGGCAACTTTCACAAAAATTCACAGACTTTGAGAAAACAAACTTAATCTGTAAGTTCTGTTACACATCAAGGTGAACTCATATCCCAATTACCAAGCTCTCTCCAAAATAAGTCTGGAAAATGAGAAACCTGGGTTAGTTATCTCAATGTACCAAGTTAGTTTTGTATGGTTCAAAGCGGAGATAATCTTAATTAGCATATCAATAGCCTCTTTTGATATTTAAGGATGTTCGCTGGTCATGTTTATGCATTTCTGTCAGATTTTCGGACTTCAGCTTTTTTATCCATTCAAAAGCTTAATAACATTTTGCTCGGTGACCCCCTAATTTTTTTCGTTAATTTCATTTTATATATCTTTGAGAGCATTCTGACAAAATTTTATTCAACTGGTGTTATTTTGTCACATTCATTATTGGATAAACATTGCTCATGTTAAACCTATGAAAAATGCAGAGGAGTTCAGTTTCCCGCCATTTTTTGAAACACATTATCTCAAAATTTTCATCAGTAACCTATCAATTTTTTCGGCTTTAGTTATTTCTTTTTCAATTTTCCAACAAAAAATCACATTTAATTGATATCCTTGTTATTTTAAAATTGACCAGCGAACATCCTTAAATCAAATTATCTCCACTTTTACCATATATAACTAACTTGGTACAGGGAGATAACCCACCGAGGTTTCTCATTGTTATTCATAAAATTGTAAGTCAAAAGGGCAATGACTCGTATAAAACAAGTGAGGACCCTAAGAGATGTCTCGACCATCCCTGCATGGCCTCTAAATTGATATGAAATCTAAGTGAACTAATCAGAAAACTGAGCATGCTCACTAGACCATGAAATTGAGGTCAAGGACAAAAGTCGCCTACCAGACTGACATTTACTACCCAAAACCAACCTACATACAAAATATTATCAACCTACCACTTCTAGTTACTGAGATATGGACTTACGCAGAGAAACTTAACATGGCCACTAGACTGTGAAATTGAGGTCAAGGACAAAAGTCACCTGCCAGACTGACATGTACTACCCAAGACCAACCTACATACCAAATATTATCAACCTACCACTTCTAGTTATTGAGAAATGGACTGAAGCAGAGAAACTTAACGTGGCCACTAGACTGTGAAATTGAGTTTACTTTGACTTTGAATGAAATAAACAGATATTCAGAGATTTGAAAGACATTTACAATATGGTCCAATTTCACTGGTAGCCTTTTGGATTGGATGCAGACCTACTCAGGCTACTGGACACAAATTTTGATGGGAGTCACCTTAGGACTATTATAATCAAGTTTGGTTTCAGAGGCAAAACTGTTTGAATGTGTATCAATACATTACAATTTTAAATTATGTTCCCTGCTGGTGACCTGGATAACTTTTTAGGAGGCGACAATCTAAAAACAATTTTGACTAAATTTGGTTCTAATTGGATTGGTACTTTCTGAGAAGAAAATCTTTGAATGTATTTTCCTAAGCTATATTCCCTGCTTGTGACTAGGTTAGGTGAGGTACAGACCTGCCTGATATCTTTTTTGGAATACCATGGTGACTAAGGTTGGTTCTAATTGCACTTGCTTATAGTAAGAAGAAGAAGTCTTTTCCAAAGGGTCAATGTTAAACTATGTTTCCTGCTAGCAGCAATCTTGGATGAGGTACAGACCTGCCAGATACCATTTTCAGAGCTGACCATTTAAGGACCATTTTGACTATGTTTGGTTCTAAACATACTTGTAGTTCGTAAGAAGAAAGATATTTGAATGTGTTTTCTATTTTATCTAAAACAATGTTCACAGCTTGCTACCATATTGAATGAGGTAAGGACCTGCAAGATACTTTAGACCATTTAAGGACCATTATGACTAAGTTTGGTTCTGACTGGATTAAGTGGTTTATGAGAATGTTTTCCGTAGGATCAAATATAAATTAGAGAGTAAATGCCGCCGCGGCCCGCTGCCATCATCCAATGTTTTTCCTGATGTGTTTATATTCAAATTTTGGATAAAATTTTGCTACTCTGTTTGTATCTGTTAGACACATATGATGCCTCCGCGGTTGGATATAAAACATAGACATCTAATTTTTAAGCACTTGATAAACAAATTTCAAGAACTTAAAATTCAAATATCTGACACAGCTTACTGATATAACCAATCAGGAGTTATCCAGAATCGACCCTCCAAATGCAAATATTTCAATAAAATGGCAAAGTCCACCTTCACTCAACAAAAAACACAAATTTAGGCCAAAATCAAAATTGTGACAATACACACATATAAAGTCCATGACTAATCACTGTTTAAGGTAAAATAAATGTAGCTGTAATATTTTTGGGAGGATTTAATAGGAATAACAGGTGCAGAACACACATTTTGATAAAATGACAAATTCTAAGTTACCCCCTCCCCCCCCCCAAATCAAAAATTTTGACCAAAATCTAAAATGTGACAATATGTATATCTCCAAACGATGTTTAATCACTGTGCAAAGTAAAATAAATGTAGCTTTATATTGTGGGAGGTGTTGTCCGGAACAATAGTTCCAGAATACAAGTTCACCTATGCCTCAAAATCACAATTTTTGACCAAAATCTAAACCATGAGAATATGCACATCTTCAATCCATGCCTAATCACTGTGCAAAGTTAAATAAATGTAGCTTTAATATTGTGGGAGGAGTTATATGGAATAACAGTTTCAAAATACATATTTCGATAAAATGGCCAAGCTCAACTACCCCTCAAAATCACAATTTTTGGCCAAAATCTTAACCACGACAATATGCACATCTTCAATCTGTGCCTAATCACTGTGCAAAGTAAAATAAATGTAGCTTTAATATTGTGGGAGGAGTTATCCGGAATAACAGCTCATCAGAGATGGGACGGACAGAAATACGGACGGACGGACGGATGGACGGATGGAATTACAGACCAGCGGACTGACGAGGGTAAAATAATATGCCCACGGACTTGTTGTCACGGGGGCATAACAATGTCCCAAACTGACAGCCATCTTGGATGAGGTAGACCTGCCTGATACTTATTTAGGCAGGGCCCATCTAAGGACTATTGTAACTAAATTTATGTTTAACTATTTTCCATGCTGGCAGCAATCTTGGATGAATAAATGATGTAGACCTGCCAACATCTTTTTAGAGAGAACAATCTAATTTAACATTGCCACTTAGTTATTACTGTATATTTGCTATATTTCACGGGGTATTAATTTTTGCGCTATTCTCGTTTTACACGACAAGGGCGAAAAATTAATACCTGCGGATATTTCACTGTCAACCTGAATATTACTGAAAATTATGACGTTAAGTAAAATCCGCGAATATAAAATCGTGAATAAGTCTGAGACTGAAAACCGCGAAAATTTTGTACCGCCGATATAAAACACTTTAAAGTAGTTCCAAAGACGATCTTAAAATATGATTTCTCATAGGATTAAATGTTAAATCACGTTCTTTGTGGGTGACATTCTTGGATTAGGAAGGACTTGCAGGATAAAATTTTTACAGGGGACCACTGAAGAACCATTGTGACCAAATTTGCTTCAAATTGGTCCATTGGTTTCAGAGGGCAAGATCTTTGAATGTGTTTTCCAATAGGATGCAATTTTAAACTATGATCCCGACTGGCAGCCATCTTGGATGACCTCCTGGATACAATTGTTACATTGGATTGCCAAAAAACTTTTGTGACCAAAATTGGTTCTAATTGGCCCAACAGTGAGTGAGAACTAGAGATCTTTGAATATAAAGTTTACAACAGAAGAGCTCAAGGGACATACAATGCATCTGACTATAGACAGGTAAAGTAAAGGGGATTGAAAACTGTTATATCAATTACATTTTATTGTCTAAAAGTCAATAATATTTCAAACAAGAGTTGTCAGAAGACAACATAGCTCGCCGGGGATTCCAGTAACCTCAATGCACAATGAATTCGAAAGTAATAGAAAGCTTTCTTCACAAGAAAGTCAAATATCAAATATAAACACCCTATCATTAAACCACTTATTTCTAGAAGCAAAGTTAAAGTTTTTAAAAAATTGCCCTCAGGGCAAGGTCAAGGTCAAAATATCTACAAATATGGTACCATTAGAAAGCTCTCATTTAAAGAACGTCACATACCAAATATGAGCGCCCTACCACTAAACAACTTAATTCTAGAGGCAAAGTTAAAGTGCCCTCAGGGCAAGGTCAAGGTCAAAATGTCTACAAATATGGTACCACAAGAAAGCTCTCACCATAAGGAAGTTACATACAAAATATAAACACCCTACCATTAAAAGCCCACCTTCTAGAGGCAAGGTTAAAGTTTTTTGAAAATTGCCATCAGGGCAAGGTCAAGGTCAAAATGTCTACAAGTATGGTACCAGAAGAAAGCTCTCATCACAAGGAAGTCACATACCAAATATCAGCATCCTAGCTATTCAGGTCTCAATTCCACAAGCCAGGTTGCTGACGCCAACGCCGACGTCGGGGATCCGGCCATTTGTCCCGGCCAGCTAAAAAATAGTAATAGTGCATTACATGATACCCCGCCACATTTCATAAAATTTAAAGTTAAAAGAGGCATAACTCCAGAACTATGTGTACTGCTGAACTTAAAATTATACTTGGCTTGTGTTTTACATACCAAGTTTGAAGACACTATGTTACTTCATTCACAAGTTATGAGTACGAAACCCTAAAATTTGCAAAATTTCAAAGTTTCAAGGAGCATAACTCCAGAACCCCTTGGACCTCTGCACCCAAAATTGAACTTGACCTGAGTTTTGTGGAAAACAATTTACATACCATGTTTGAAGACCTTGTGTTATTTCGTTCACAATATAATCAGTCGGAAACCCTAAAATTCGCAAATTTTCAAAGTTTCAGGGGGCATAACTCCAGAACCCCTTGGACATCTGAACCCAAAATCGAATTTGACCTGAGAACTCCAGAACCCCTTGGACATCTGAACCCAAAATCGAATTTGACCTGAGTTTTGAGGTAAACAAGTTACATACCAAGTTTGCAGACTTTTTGTTAATTGGTTCACAAGTTGTCAGTCAGAAACCCTAAAATTCGAAAAATTCCAAAGTTTCAAGGGGCATAACTCCAGAACCCCTTGGACCTCTGAACCCAAATTTGATCTTGACCTAAGTTTTGTGGTAAACAACTTGCATACCAAGTTTAAAGATCTTGTGTCATTTCGTTCACAAGTTATCAGTCGGAAACCTTCGAGGGACGGACGGACGAACACACGACTGAGGGTATCACATAATACCACGCCACTTAGTGTGGCGGGGTATAAAAATCCAGGAATAATGACAACTGTCATTAATCAAGATAAACATAGTGTCAATCTCAAATGGTATTCAGAATAGAGGGAATTTTTTTTCATTGTGGAATGACAGAATGAAGGAAGGAGGGCAAACTAGAGGTACTGTGGCCTGGAGGGCCAAAAAATGATACCCCCCACTCCCCATTGGAGTAGAAGATCCCCGATATAACTTGTCACAAAAAAGTTATAATTGCACAATTCCATTGTGTACTAAAAATTTGTGAAATTTGCTCAAAAGATCTCGAAAATTAACTAAGTTGTTAAAAAGAAAGTAGATGTCCAGCAATCTTGAAATCGCTACTTGCAGTATAGGACATCATTATGAACTTGCATACAAAATATCAAGTTGCAATGATGAGTAGTTACTGAGAAAACTCTTACGAAAAGTTTCAATGATTGACAAAAGATCTCGAAAATTAACTAAGTCTGTAAACAGGAATTTGATGTCCAGCAATCCTGAAATCGCGACTTGCAGTATAGGACATCATTATGAACTTGCATACAAAATATCAAGTTGCAATGATGAGTAGTTACTGAGAAAAATGTTACGAAAAGTTTCAACAATTGCCAAAGATCTTGAAAATTAACTAAGTCGGTAAACAGGAAGTAGATGTCCGGCAATCCTGAAATCACTACTTTTGTATAGGACATCATTATAAACTTGCCTACAAAATTTCAAGTTGCAGTGATGAGTAGTTACTGAGAAAAATGTTACGAAAAGTTTCAACGATTGACAAAAGATCTCGAAAATTAACTAAGTCAGTAAACAGGAAGTTGATGTCCGGCAATCCTGAAATCGCAACTTGTGGTATAGGACATCATTATAAACTTGCATACAAAATTTCAAGTTGCAGTGATGAGTAGTTACTGAGAAAACTGTTACAAAAAATTGTTTGCTATCACAGACAGACAGACAGACAGACAGACAGACGGACGGACAGACAGATGGACAGAGTGATCCTGAACTTCGTTCGTATAAAATTATATAAGTTAAAAAGGATTCAGAAACAAGCTATAAACTTATTTTAATTTGTTTCCTGTAGACCAATAAGAATAAAGGGCTATGCTGAGTGCAGCATGATACTACCGAACACTGAAAAAAACCTCATCAAAATATGAAAAATATTACAGATTCTACAGCCAATTTAACCCTTTTTTTAAAAACAGGTGGGGAACAATGACCACAACTTATCAAAGCCTTCCTTTTGTGCCAAAAAACATTGTGTTAAAATTTCATAAGGATTGATCAACTGGAAAAGTTATTGACCAAAAACAAAAGTGTTTACAGACGATGATAATGATGACCATGACAACGAAAAACAACAACGACAACGACAGCACCATACCGTTATACGACCGGAAAAATTTTTGCGGTCGTATAATAACTTGAATTTGTTATCTAGAATGAAAGAACTTAAATTGTACTCAAAACTTTGATAAAGTGAAAGTATTTATAAACCTGTGCAAAAAACATTCAATATGTAAAATATAATGTCACAATCAACCAGGAAGAACATTTTATATCTATAAGGATTTAATTTAAGAGATATGTCCTACTGCAATTAAAAAAAAACTAACTAGCAAAAATAATAGCTGATTTTTATATCAGTTCAGTTAATACTACATGCACTAGTAAATACAATACATAATACTTTCAAAATCAATTAATTGCATGAAACCACTACATTGCAGTTTTAAAAGATGGGAAAATCACTTTCACTTTAGAAGCAGTAAATAGAATGAACATACCTGTTAACATTGTGTATTATACCCACACTGGTAACAAACCTTCCTTGTAGAGTAAATACACAAATAATAAATTTAAATGTATTCTGTGACATGTACTGCTTCAATACACAAACTTTTTCTATTTTTAATCATTTATTTGTATCTGTTCATATGACACAATGGTCCAATACACTAAACATGCTAAAACTGATTTTAAATCATTCAAAAAAGTAATTACAAGTTGGTTATAAGACCTCGATTCTCATGATCAATCAGTATAAGGAAATCCTGGATCAGTACTTTTAAGTGCTTTTCTGCCTTGTTCTAATTTGCATTTAATGCACTTACATTTTTCATGAAGTGCATTTCTGCCTTTTTTGCAAATTTGCATTTGATGCACTTAAAATTTTCATTAAGGGCATTTCTGCCTTTTTTGCTAATCTGCTTTTGATGTGCTCAAAATTTTCATTAAGTGCATTTCTGCCTTTTTTCTAAATTGCATTTATGGTTAAAGTTGTTATTTAGCATGTATAGTGCCCTTCTACCTTTTTTTCAATTTGCATTTTAGGCCATAATATAATAATTCCTAGAGTCTCCTCCATTTCTTCTTAAAATTTGAGGTGAGCGAGTCAATTCTTTTTTGTATTTGCTATCAAATTTTGTGAAAAACGCTATCATTTTAAAAGAAATTTACCCAAATTGGCCAAAAAAATGTAAAAAAAATTTTGAGGTGGTGAAAAAATCAGGGCCGGAGGGAATCAGAATCCAGGATATTTTTCATTAAGCCCTGATGCACTTAAAATTTTCATTCATTGTCTGAAATGTAAAGATGTTTTTCCTCTAGGATACAGAACTACAAATGTAGCTGTTCATTGCCGGTTGCTTATGTTATTGTTTCTGAAAGCAAATTATCATTTTCATGCAAAACTTATCTTCACAAGGAAAAGTCATCCTTTCCAAAGGCAACTAAAGAAATATTTGAATACATGTATTACATAAAATTAAATTATACATGCATAGGAAGAAGAAATTCCTCTACCTCACTACATTTTGTACCTTGACATGACATTTACAAGTAAACATATGCCATGATATATTCATAAAATGACATATCTTTAGTTTATTTTTTTCTAAAACGCAATAAATATGATGATTTTTATTATATGTAATATATGTGCAGTTGCTTATAAACTAAAATACCCATTTTTTAAAAAAAATTAGAGTCAGAAATCTATGGAGGGGTATTTCCGCCACCAGAGAAATTCTATGCTGTAAATTTTATCTTCTCTTTTTATTGTTTTCACTTTCCTTATCCATAATTCTGCATTTTCTATATTTTATGTTCTTTCTTTAAATGTTCCCATTTCTATGCTTTGTTCGTTAAGTTCTAAATTCTTCTTTCACGACATTATATCTACCGTGTTAATTTCGAAAAATTTCATCTTTTATAATTTAAAAGAGAAATGTTCAAAGTAAGTATTCATTGTGCATCATTCTTTAACTTTTATATTTTATCTTTTAACTTTTGTCTTTTGTATTTTTGTTTTTATGTGCTTAAAATAAACGTGGCGGAAAAAACGCGTATGATTGAATTATGACAACAGATGGCGCTAGTGTTGCTGTGACAGCTGTTCATCCACCAGCAGATTCGTCCACGACTGGGACGTTATACCTGGTCATCATATATTTTATTACGTATTTCAATGACAATTTTTAATATGATGCAACAAAATGCAATTTTTAAGACGTTGAGATAAAAAAGCCTTTCCATCTAAGTGGGTGAGTAAAAAAAAGCCTTTCCATTTAAGTGAGAATGAAGCCGGGAAAACTTGAAGGGTTCATGATTGGAAGTGGTAATGAGACTTCACTGACTACTGCTTAACCCCAACAACGGTTGTGACACGGGAAACACTGAAAAAAATCACCCTGAATCGGGAAACATGTTTTTTTAAGAATCTTTGTGAAAGTGAGTGGGACCTGGAGCCATAGTATTGGAGCCCAGAGCCCTGGTTTGGAGCTCTGAAACATAGTGTTGGAGCCCGGTGCCCTTTTGTTTGAGCCCTGAAACATAGTGTTGGAGTCCAGTGCCCTTTTGTTGGAGCCCGGAACCCTAGTGTTGGAGCCCAGAGTTCTAGTGCTTGGGCTCGGAGCCCAAGTGTTGGAGCCCGGAGGCAACAAAGAATGAAGTATTAATATCGAGAAGGACCAGTTGAAAAAAATATAATGAATAAATACATAAATAAGTAAATAAAATCAATGTAAAAAGGG
>MJUU01040967.1:0-37470 GCA_002080025.1 Modiolus philippinarum
AATGATGTACCCATTTGGCAGCCGCCCGCCCATCGCCCGCCCGCCCGCTATTTTCACCATTTTAATAACCGGATTTTTCCGATAGAAACCCGGTTTAAAACTTTACTTAGGTAGGTTACCATAGACGGATTTCAAGAAGGCGTAAGCCCCCTTTGATTACCGAAGACAACAATGTTGTGGAAATTCTGTATTTAACTACGTATACATGTAATTTTAACACATCTTTACGAACTATTTTTGAAATACGTATAGGGTATTAAATGAAAAAGGTATCACGACTTTTGTTTCCCCCCCCCACCCCTCTTTCGAAAATTCTGGACCCGCCCCTAGTTATTCTCTGGTAGTTGAGGTTTAAACATAGTGTGGGCATTTAGAATTTTAAGTATCCGATTCAGCAGAAAAAGTATAGTAACTCTTTATTTACTATTCATCGTGGCTTTACTGCTTCTAAGGTTTTTACTAATAGTAATTGCATAGTATATAGCAAATGTTGGGGGGGGGTAATAATGTACATAGTAAATTAAAACCAATAATGTATGCATTTGATATTAAAATTTATACAATGAAGTTAATCTTTTAGTCGATTACATATTTGTTTACCAATAGTAATTATTTGTTTGAGGAACAAAGATTTATTGTTTTTCAACAATATTTGATATTCAACTTTTATTGATGTAATATTCAAATGCTTTTAAACTTTGTTTGAAACGGAACAAAAACACAAGTACTTCACAAATACAAAAGCAATGAAATATGTCCATGTAAATTTTATATATATTAATATGTCGAGAACAATTTATTATACCATTTTCTTTGTAAAAATCAAATAAGCACTTCTCTTCACTGTTTTATGTCTTACTGCATGTAGTAAAAAGCGTAGCAAATTGATAATTAAAAGCAACACTTTTCACAAAAGAGACGGCTTAAGAGTAACAATGCAAATGTAAAAAATGTTTTAAACCTGATTGTTAGCTCTTCAGAGATCCACATTTTTTTAAAATAAAAAAAACGACACAAAATAGCATTTTATATGTAAAAAGTGTAAAATACCTACTTTTTACTTTATATTTTCTCTTGTCTTACATTTTTTACCATATCATGTAATTTTTATGAAACACAATCCAAAGTTTATTATAAGTTGTGTATTCAAGTCAACATTCATGTAAAGCGTACTTAAAAGCATTCTTTATTAATCATATAACGTTATGACGAGAATGTCTGTATATATGAATTGGAAATGTTTTATCATGCATATTTTTCTTAAAGCCACAGAAGTTCAAATTAATTAATTCTGTACATAAACCAGGTTTTGCTACAATTTTTTTGAGTCCAGTCAAAGACTGACGTACACCAATATTTGTGTTTATTACAAAAACAGGATAACAGCAAACACCTACAATTACCAGGAACTACAATCAAACGCCACAACTTACAAGCAAACTGCATCAGAAAAACAATCATGAAAACGATAGGAACTCAGGATAGCCGGACTTGGTACTGGCACTAGCAAAAACCAGTGGTAGGGTTAAACCGGTTTATTTGTACCCAAACCACCCCTTTCTCTATCCCGTGCCCCTATAGTATAATAAACATGCGAATAAAACCCAATACAGGTAGACTACTAACTCAATGACCACTATCTTGGAACAGAAAATGAATATAACAAAACGTAATTTTGAAAGAAGGGTCAAAGAGTGCTCGCCACTAAACTGTCGGCTAGCTCAAGGAATCTAGCCTGCTGGTAAAACACTCTCGCAATATGGAATAGAAATCAAACTCAAAACTCCCCGAGGGGTTTGGTAAAGAGTCTTCATGTATTTCAGTAGACATCGGCAGTATCAGTGAGAGGCCAGTATATATGTAAAGTCTTCAGGTCACTGGAATCCAAAGCCAATTTAGCGGATTTGTTCAGAATATCTCGTCGATATCCACTATTACGTAAAGAATGTAAGTTACGTCCCAGTCTTTCTGGATTATTTATCAGTTTTTGACATTTATTAACAACATTTCCATAAAATCGGGGATGAGAAATTCCCTTTGTAATTAGCTGTTTGCGAGTCACGTCATATCTAGATATCAAATGTTCATATCTTCTGTAAAACTTCTTAAAAACATTTAACATATTTATGATATATGTAACCTTGTTGTAAAAATTTGGATGTGAGAGTAAGGTTACGCTCATTTAAAACATCAAGGGTAGAACAAATGCGAGCGAATCGTACAAGATTAGATATATACACCCCGTATGTGTGCCTGAAATATTCATGGTTTTGGAAAAAAAATGATTTTTTTTTTATTTATATTATTTTTTAATATTATTTTTTTTTACAAACAATGTGTAGTCTATGTTATTGCAAGTGTTGTTTAAATAAAATTATCTCTTTCGCTTTTGCATTTTTTAAAGAAAAATGATGTTTTGCTTTTTCCATAAAATGTAGTTTTCATAATCAAATTCTCACCGGTGTTGATTAATTGACTGTTTAAATGTGAACACTAGAAAGTAACAGTTGAAGTTCATCCTGGAGAAGCGCGGCGATGATGATGTTATGAATTCACATGCACTATAAACTTGGAATGCAGGAAGTCTTCTAATGCGATTGCGTTATTAAGATACAATTCTTATCGCAAGCAATATCCTAAATCGTATAACATGCAACATACACTGTGTACTTTTAAATTTGATGCAATTTTCTAGAAGCAAATCATAGAAATTTTATTTGTTTATGACAATTTCAAGCGGGAAATTATTTTGCCTCGTGTTAATAGTACTTTTGCGTGCGTTTGAGACTGGTCTTATGTTGATAGTATGGCTGATTTCAAGCTTCATTAAGAAAGACTGCAGAACGGTTGTAATGGAATCGAACAAAGTCGCTTGAACTTGTCTTTATACTTTTCTGAATATAAATCAATAGTCATCGGTCAAAACTATCTTTCTTAAATTAGTAGTATTTCAGCACCATTAATTGACACGGGTTCACTTCAATGCTTTAAGGATGAAACGGATTGACGACTAACTTGATTTTGGAACGCCGTAAGATATAAAAAAGGGCGAAAATAAAAGTTCAGCATAATTCTTTATTTGAAAAAAACGTCGGAATTTTCTTTCGTTTAGTCCCAGATTCCCCAAGGGCGGTACCTGCAAAATGAAGCTTCTTTTAATTAACTATTTAGATAGTCAATTTGTACAGGCGCTGATCAAGGAAATGTGAAAAGGGGTCCAATATAGAAGTGAAGCGAAATGTGGCCGAGCAAAGCGAGACGCGAAAACAATTGGGGGTATTTCTTAGAAAAACATCAGGATATTCATTAAAAATACATGATTGTCCAAAAAGGGGTTCCAACCCCCGGAACTCCCCTTTGGATCCGCAAATGCTGTAACTGCTGTTTGGTGTTTTTCCTCAATCCAAACTGCCATTCTTTGCATCTTTTTTTGCATACCAAAGACGACAACAGTGTTGTATCTGCTTCGGACATTATATTTAAAGAAATACTTTTAGTAATCGATTACACATTTAAATTCTGTTTCACATGGGAATAAGTCAATGTCATTTAGACTAACCAGCTTAGAAATTAAATTTTTTCTTATAATCGAAATTTAAACTTGAATTTAAATTCCCGTAATAACAATTCCTCCCTTTTTCAGTTTATATATTTAGCAGTCCGAGATTCCCTGCTAGGCAAAGCACAAACAAAATCACTTGCAATTTAACGGCAAATAATAGATTGAATTATGTCTTGTCTTGTTTCCGACGTCCTCGTTGGTGATCATATGTGTGTTTAGTTCACGTGTTATAAATTAAAGGCAAATGCAAAAAAAATCTTTTTAAAATATGGCAATCTCGGGCCTTATTGCAGACTTTATGACATTGCAAAAATGATGTTACACCTTCAGTAAATAGACGAATGAAGATATTTCTGCTTAGATATTGGTATATTTTTAAAGAAATACAGTGAAAAATAAAATCAAACACCAATAAAGTGCAAGACAAGAAAATCCCAGACACCCTAGGGTAAAATTTTAGTCATATCGGATGTGGCTAGTTTCGTCCAACGCTAGAAAACTCTTGGTGTGTTAAATTTCCCATGTCTTGCATTTCCAGACATCATATTCTTAATATTTTTGATGACTGTTTCAATTATCAACACTTTTTTCCGGATTTACCTTTTCTGTGTCGTACTCAAATTTTGTCTCTGTTTCTTTTATTTTCCGATGTTGCCATTGTCCTTGGTTCGGTTCTTACTTACTGTTCCACCTACTTGTTTTCTTTTTGCCTCTTTAACTTTGGCTGTTAACAATTATGTTCGGTACTTTTGTTATTTCCCCTATTGAACACGTTGGTTTAATTCCGATGTGAGATTTCCCATAATGTTGCTTTACATTCATAAGATCATTACTTACGTTTGAATTATATCCTTCCGTTTGATTGAGAGTCTCGATATTTTTCCATTATCGATAGTCCTGAAGGTTATTTTATATTTTAACGTGCTCGCTAAAGCTAGAAGTTTATTTCTTTTAAATTCCTGTTATAACGATTTCGCAGTTCCTATTTTTATTGGTGTGAGATTCCCTAGTGCAAGGAAAAACAAAATCAAGTGAAGCTTAACGTCTGATATGCAAAAAATCAGACGCAATATAAAAATTGGCAACAACTTTGTCGGGTGTACATTAAATACAAACTATTTAGTTTGATATGTCTATCGATTTAAATTGCAATTAACCAAACATTATACATTCAATTAGTTATATCTCATCAGTCCATTGGCTTAAACTTACTGTTAAAACCGAGATGAGAATAACACTTCTGTATTGTCCAAACATGTTGAAACGACACCAATAAGTCATGTCGAAGATCAAATTGATAATGTTTGAAAACTTAAATACCCCTATCATTTTCTACAGAGAGGTACAAATATATAAGTTTAACAGTCCACATACACTATCATTATATTAGGAGATCTCAATCAATAATATTTTATCAATTGTTAAATCATCATTTATAGAAATACTGGCATGTTGTTGATACATAATTTATAACAGTCAAATGATTGTAAAATTTGTACATTGCTTTTATTAAAGATATTAAATTACAAGTAGAAAAGAATTGTCTGTTTTGCTAGGAAAATTACACAAGAGAATACTACTGGGCGTTAAGGTAAGATAAAATTACATAAAGACATGATAATTTCTTGGTTTATTTTATTTTTTTCATCCTTCCACTTTCTAAGGATTTGTTGTCATTTGGAAATACAAAGGAAATACTTTACAGTGTGATTAATTAAAGAATAATTCAGAATATATAATAATACAAATCTGACTTAATTTAAAATGCACATATTTCTTTTACTATATTTATGTTTAGCGGAGTCTCCAGTTCTCTTGTTCTCCTCATCATAAAATTTGCGCGCACTAATATATCTATAGGTACATTTTATAAATTAAGAATGTAGAAGATAATATTTACTGTATAATATTTAATTATTATATAGATGTCGGTGATTTATCGAGTTTTCTAAGTTAAATAAATGTCATATTGTTACCGGTGAAAATAAAGGATTTCTAGTCACCGGATGACGTCTTAATGAAGCGACGTCACAATATCTCTTCAATGTCGTCGTCATGTAAACAACTGGCGTATTGAAATGAAAAAAAAAAATAATCCGTATCTAAAATCTCGATTTTTGAGTAGAAAATCTATATAATAAAAAACATAACTAATCGACCGTCATGAATAACAATTAAAATGTCACTCCTGTCGATCAACGCAGTGGATTAAACTCGTTGCAGAACAAGTTCTGCAACTCTTCAAATCCTTCTGCGTTGTTCGGCACTCGTGACATTTTTATTGATATTCACGACGGTCAATTAGTTATACTATAAATATTCATGAACTACTTCTACATGTAGAAGGCTCAAAAGAGAACAATTTGGATGTTGAAACAGCTACAATGCCCGGGCAATTACATTGTCTTCAATTCCCACCGTGACTATCCTATGTATACATAACAAACTACCGAAAAGCACCGCATTTGGCATGGGGGTAACAACGAAATTATCGACGAGGGTTGTCAAGAGCCGTCATATAAAAAGACATATCAGTTGGAAACTACCAGAATATTGTCGACATTTGATATCTATAAATCTTCTGGTATGTTTTGATTTGATCCACACTAAAACATTATTTGTTGAATTGGTTATCTATAGAAGTTTAATTTAAAGTAACGTTGGTTTTAAGTTATTGAACGAATTGTAGATCTAATAGGGTATCCAATTACAGGAAATTATGATGGTTACATTTCTTAACTAATTTTTCAAGGACTGCGAAATATCTTAAGGTGGGAAAAGTCTAAGGTTACCATTAGGCTCGATCCATTTTGAATCATATGAAACTTAATAATACCTGCAAACTTACTAAATTTCGCGAGCGATTTATTTTTCGTGTAAGGAAAATAATCGCCAAAAATAACATTTCTAAATCTGATGCAAATGCAGCGGAAGAAATAACAAACAGCGAAAATAATTTTCCGCGAAGTTGACAAAAAAAAACAAAAACAAACAAACAAACAAAAACTAAACGCAAAATAAAGTTTCCGCGATAATAAGCTGGTTTTCAGCGTTCTAGTTATGTTCTATAGGTATAAATGAAGATGTATATGACTATATATAATTATAATGTATAATGTAACTGCTATAAATTGAATATGATAATACGTGTTTTATTATTCTATTCAATTTACAAACTCATGTCTTGCATTCATAAATACAAGTTTTTTACATTTTTTTAACAAAAGTATACACACATACACATTTAAATCATATAAATAACTAATTAAATACAGTATACTGTGAATTCATTTAATTTCGTGGGTATCAATTTTCGTGGGTAGAGTAAAAAAGACATTTCGTGGTGTACGTAAATTCGTGGATTGCCACTTGTTCCACAAAAAAAAATTAATATAAATTAATAAAATAAAGATTCTTAAATTAATGACTTCAGTACCTTCAGTATTGATGTCAAAACACCAAAATTTAGAAATGTACCTATAATTAAAGTGTCACCTGTAATTAACAATTCATAGAAATGTGTAATTATATAATTAGGTAATCATCTGACATCACCGTACTCCATTCGTTATTTATAAATAGACACCTGCATTTATTGCAAAATAAACATGTCCATTTCAGCAGAACTTAATTAAAACTATAAAAAATTAATTAATAATATGATATCAAAACTAAATTGAAATGGTTCTTGTCAAAACTTCTTATCTGAAAATCAACACTTTAGCGTAATTGAAAAGCAAAACAAGATGCCAGTTAACTGGGAAACACTTGGAAATAAAGCATTTTAACTTTTTTTGCTGCTATTAAAGGTTCAAGACAATGCATATCTATTTTTTGTTGGATATATCAGTTTGTTTTGGACTCAGGTACAAGTGCAAGGTTTATGGCCTTCGTTGAGCAGGTCCTTCATTATTTTCATGCATTTGTGTTTGAAGCTTGCACAAGAAAATCATATTTCGTCGAGTATTTGAATTCGTGGTTTGGGGACACCCACGAAAACCACGAAAATTGGTACCCCACGAACAAAAATGAATTCACAGTAATTCAATGAATTGAAACTTTAAAGCATTTCTTCAACCGTAGTTGCAAGTCACTTGCCCTTTCCTGTATTATAACGTGTCAAAACATTTTTTCTCTTATTGTATATCGCCATACAGCACGTATTTTGGATTGATTGTAGGACAAACAGATATTCAATTAAAATTTAACATTTGTAGCATGGGTGACAGGGCACAATATATAACACCGATATATATATAGTCTACCTGTATTGGGTTTTATTCGCGTGTTTATGATACTATAGGGAAACGGGATAGAGAAAGGGGAGGTTTGGGTACCCATAAACCGGTTTAACCCTACCACTGGCTTTTGCTGGTGCCGGTACCAAGTCCGGCTATCCCGAGTTCCTATCGTTATTTATGTTTGTCTCTTGTTTTCATTATTGTTTTTCTGGTGCAGTTTGCTTGTAAATTGTGGCATGTGATTGTAGTTCCTGGCCATTGTAGGTGTTTGCTGTTTTCCTGTTTTTGTAATTATATATATTCTTTTTCTCCGTTTGGTTCATCAAGCTATCGAATTTTGTATATATATTGTACCTAATCAATGGCCTTTCAAAGGTATCTTACATTATAGCATGTATAAATAAAGTTCAAGGCGGCCGCTAGCCTCTAGCACAGTTTTGAGTGGAATTAATTGCTAATTGTCGAGCAATAGAACATACATATCTTCCTCAACCCATTGATGCCAGGTCGTTACCAAACGTTAACTTACAAAGCGCTCTTGTAATCACTGTCATATGTTGCCCACCAAAAGCACTAGTGTCCAAAAGTAAGTGGAAAAAGTATTATGCTAGTAGACGTCCACGACAAACAGACATACAAAGAGCGCCTATCAAGTCGATTGTAAGAAAAAATGGCATTATAAAATAATGAGATGATCTCGGCACTATAAACATGTGATTAGAAACTTGGAAATTACAAAAAATAAAAAAAATCCAAAATTTGGAAGTGTGATAGTATATCCGTAGAAGAAATTCTTTCAAAAACAAGAACACCATAATTTAAATACTCTCTCGTTCGGGGAATGTTTACGGACTCCACACTGCAGGAGAAACAAACTCCAATCTTTATGTTTTGTGTAAAAAAGTTTTAAATGGACATAAGCTGTCGAAATGCATATTTCCAGAAAGTCATTTAAAATCAACTTGCTAACTATAGAATACGTCTGTTTCATTCAAATATTATGTTATTAAATGGTTGTAAAATTGAAAATTTTTAATTAAGCATAATGAAGATAATTGAAATTTTTCCCACTATAGCAGGCATTTATTTTTATATTGGGTTCATTCCTGAAGAGATTTTTGTAGATACTAAGATTGTGATAAATGAACATGAATATTGATATACGATACAGTTATGTTCCAGTTATCAGGAGAGTAGCAGGTAGTTGCTTCCCCGAGACATAACCCAGTTATTTTTCAAAAGGATAGTAAATTAATGCTTTTTTTAAATCGATAATAAAAACATCAATAGGTCACCAGTCAACATTTTTAAAGACTGTTGATCGATCGAACACAACTGACGTTACAAGATGCTCTTAACTGCAAAATAGACGTGTTTTTGAACATGATGTAAAAAAGCATTAATATATGTCTTTAATTGGTATTTCATTAATTTTCAACTGCAGACTTTAAATGTCCGACATAAAAATTGCAGACTCATTTTTAAAAGTATCAATTATCAACCTTTTATATGCAAAAATTTATATAATTGTGTTTCTGTTTATATTGTAGAGTTGAAAAGCAATTTAAAAGGGCTAAATAAATTTTGAATTGATTAAATCTTGTATTTTAACTATAACATGTAATAATATGGTAATTAATTTCAAAAGTACTTTAAATGGAGGACAGCTCATTTTGGGTTCATACTGAATAAGTATGGATTTTTTTCTTGTATTAGATATATGAGTAAACATTTTGACATTAATCAACAAAATAAGTAAAAGTCAATGTATTGACGAGATCTCATTGATAAGAAAGTGTACAAAGTTTTATATTTGTTATAAATTTTGATTCGCTGGAATCCCCCGACACATTAATCCTTGGAAATATGTTGATTACAGTGAATTACGAATTTTCAATCTTATTTTATAATCCTTCACAGTCATTCCCCTTAAAACTTTACATTAACGTATCGAATATTCATTTACATTGCGGTGTCAACTTTGGACTAAATTATGGCAAGGGATCCTTATTTGTTATGTTTACTTTGTGGTAAATAATGATTAAAAAGCAGGCAAATGGTTAAGGGTGCACTGTTATCAGTTGTCATTCGGAGGTTTTCGTCACTCTCTAGTGTTTAAGTGCCACAGTAAAATATAAAGACAAATAGGCTGGATGTAAACATGTGAGAGAGTGATTCAATATCAAAATGCACATTTTATGTAGACAAGTTGTGATCTAAGAAACCATGGATTATAAAGGACTGTTTTTGTATTTCTGAACGTAGTCGTCGTGGCTATATACAGCATATAATTTGCTATGTTTAACATTGCATGTACATAATGTAGGCTATGTTATATGAGGACAAAAAACTTATTTGCTACACAACTTTCAAGAACTAACATAGTACCATCGACAAGATCAAAGACAAACCAAACCAAAAGACAATTTTATATAAGTATTCATATAAAGCTTTATATGTGGATATTTATTCGATTTAACGTAAAAAACATTGAAAACCAGTGGGATTTAAAACTCGTTATTTTATAATATTTAACCCTTATTTGTGGAACACCAATCGATCTACTGTTTCACACCACGTAACTTTGCTTATTAAAGCTGTGCTCGTTTTTATGTATAATTGATGTGCTGTTAGACTATTGAAAATTAAAGGATCTAATATCATGTGTTTTGTAACAGTACAAAGAGACGAATCAAGTTTGAATTCAGTGGACGTGAATTACTGAAATGACATTTCACTTCATATGATCACTATTATTAATTCGAATAAAACTTTATTATATGACGTAATAAGTTGAGAAAAGATATATTCAAATACGACTGTTTATTTTGACTCAACGTCTAGTCGAAATCAAATTCTATTTATGGTGGGAAATATACTACATGCAACATTTTAAAAGAGTTTCAGTTCGGATGGATTCATAAAAGCAAGCAGACACATTTAACGGGTATCGTTAAGCAATAATAGTAAAATCAATAACTTTTATAACAATGAGTTCGAGTGTAAGAGGAACGTATTTCTGTTCTATGAAGGAGCTGAAACTCCCACCAATCTTAACAACTAAGGAGTACCTAGCAGAACGTGATGCAAGGTTTGTGCTTTCCTTTATTTTCTACATATATTAAAAAATGGTAAAATTATCAGTAAACAAAAGAATTGGAAGGTAACATCACACGCGTATGTATAAATACTAAAAATAAATAATGTTATGTCACATGCGTGCGTATAAATACTTAGAATAAATAAAGTAATAAATACTTAGAATAAATAAAGTAATGTCACACGCGTGCGTATAAATCTTAAAATAAATAGAGTAATGTCACACGCGTGCGTATAAATCTTAGAATAAATTAAGTAATGTCACACGCGTGCGTATAAATACTTAGAAAAAATTAAGTAATGTCACACGCATGGGTATAAAAACTTAGAACCGACACTATAAATTGCTCCTGAAATTAAGTCTTAGCCCATAATTTGTGTAAAACGTTACATTCAACATATACAATACGAAACAAGTAACAAACATAGGTCAGTACTATGATAAAGTACAGCAAAAATGAGAAAAAAAGGAAAAAGAAATGAAAAATTTATAATTTGGAATCTTCGAATATGCAAAATTAGAAAAAATGTTGAACACTAAAAAGTTTATCCCTCGTGCAAAGCTCAATCCACAGTACCATTTGGCTCTCCATAAAGATTATATTTCTTATTTGTTCTCTATCTAAATCTATCGATTTCTGGTCTTCTGGTAAAAAATGAAAGGATATGAAGTAAATGCTCACGAGACATAGTCTCTACAAAAGCATTGATATCCAAACAAAGGAATAACGCTTTTATTGTTGTTCTTAGTCAGTGTTTTAATTTCATTTGGACTGAAGAGACATAAGTTGTCGACATAGCTGTCTGCACAAGCAAAATATGACAGCAAATTTGGCATTTATTTATTTTTCTTTCGAAGAAAGAATGTACTTTGAATATTGGCTGGTATTTTTACTGATACTTAATTGGCAGATCAGATTGACCATTGTTTTTATTTGGATATATATGTTTAAATAATTGGAACATGTGGCGTGTGCTTGTTAGTATATGTTTTATTATTTCTTTTCCGAGTATTATGCTATACCATATCTAAAAAGTCTTTAAAACATTCAAATGCCATCCTAAATTAACAATTTACTTTGGGTCGAAATTGGCAGGTTGTTTAAATCGAAAAGGTGCTTAAGCATTGACGTTTACTATAACCATATTTGATAAAACTATTTGCTTTTTGGTTTACTTGCTGATTTTAGAATAAACTTCTGTTAGATATTACTTTGGATTAATTCAATATGCCTTAGATTTCACCTTACAATAAACACTTAAAACAAGAAACAATTATTATTCATTGATGATGAAAACAACGCACCTTCAGTAAGGGTTCAGAAAACTATCTGGAATTCTGTGCCGTACCCATGTTGTGTCTCTGTTTTTTCCGCCTTTTTTGTTTCTTGTGTTGCCATTGTCCTTGGATTGTTCGGTTTTGGATTGACGGTTCGGTTCTCACTTACCTTAGGCTACATTTAACTAACTATAATACCAAAGCAATTAGGCAAAATCACAAAGCATGGAGGAGTAAACAAATCTAAATGTGGATGATGGCGGCAGGTAATGGTTTATACTCGCGGATGGTTATTTTATGACGACATATCATCAACAAATCGGCATTCAAGTTTCTAGAGACAAGATGATGTAAAACAACTTACTAAGTTTTAATGTGTCCGATGTTGCCATTGTCGATGGATTATTTCGATGTTGCAATCGTCGGTGGTTTACTTCGATGTTGCCATTGTCGGTGGATTATTTTGATGTTGCCATTGTCGGTGGTTTACTTCGATGTTGCCATTGTCAGTGGATCTTTTTTAGGCTGACGGTTCGGTTCTCACTTACTTCACTCGCGGATGGTTACTTTGTGACGACATATCATTAACAAATCGAAATTCAAGTTTCTAGAAACAAAATGATGTAGAACAACTTACTTCGTTTTTATGCTTAGGATGTTGCCATTGTCGGTGGATTATTTCAATGTTGCCCATTGTCCGTGGATTATTTCGATGTTGCCCATTGTCGGTTGATTATTACGATGTTGCAATTGTTGATTAACTGTTTAAATGTTGCCATTTTCGATTGATTATTTCGATGTTGCCATTGTCGGTGGATTATTCCGAGGTTACCATGGTCGGTGGATTATTCCGATGTTGCCATTGTCGGTGGACTATTCCGATGTTACCATGGTCGATGGATTATTCCGATGTTGCCATTGTCGGTGGATTATTTCAATGTTGCCATTGTCGGTGGATTATTTCGATGTTGCCCATTGTCGGTGGATTATTACGATGTTGCCATTGTCGAGTGACTGTTTAAATGTTGCTTATGTCAGTTGATTATTTCGATGTTGCCCATTGTCGATGGATTATTCCGATGTTGCCATTGCCGGTGGATTATTTCAATGCTACCATTGTCGGTTGATTAATTCGATGTTGACATTGTCAGTGGATTTGTCGTTTTAGGCTTATGTTTCGGTTCTCACTTACTTTACTATTGTTCATATTAAGTTGTTTCATCTAAAATAACAGACTTGATTTATTCCTGAATAAAATTTTGCATACCTATGAGGAGACGATTATCCCGTCTTGCTTATAGAAGAGTCCATGTGATCGAGGTTATTTGTGTCTCTTTAATTAATGTCTATATATTAATTTCTTACTACCCTATTTTTTCATGTACAGCATCGTTGCTAGTTCGTCAATCGGCGAAATACATATACATTTAAGTTGGCTTTGTTTAATGGATCACTTTTAATCAAAATGTTGCTAATAAGCATGCCGAAACCTACTTCTATTTCTTTGGTACCTTGACAATCTCAATCTCAATCCTAACCCCATATCAATTTTACTTCTTCAGGAATTGTAGAGTTAGTTTCTTTTTTTTTGTTCATTTATGTCCCGATTGTGGTAAACTTTGGTACTTCATTTGCCATTTGACTATATCGTTGCATTCTGTATATTCTAGAATAAACGTGTTGACCTTATTAGAAAAATGTATATGTACTTGTATCTGTAAACCAAGAATGTCTCGAAATCAGTAGAAAGTTCAGTAACAATACTTGCCATGCCATTACGTAATGCAATCCCGGAGGTTAAAATTTTATATAAAAATACACAAACCTTAGTCATAAAAATGCAATTATTTATTTGTGTGAACTAGTAATGAAAAATACGGAGTCTATTTACAATATTTGCATTGCAAATAGTAGAAAGGTGAAAAGATTTACTTAATTGACTTTTCCAACGAGCCACCACATTACATACAACCGACGAACTAATAACTGAATATTGTTGTAAAGTTCATATATCATCATAGCTTAAATATTAATTTATGGATAAAAAAAATCAAAAGATGACGATCATGTTGCTGTGCATATGACACATTCCCTATAAATTCATGGCATGATGAGTAAACGGACCATCGCTTTATTGTCGTTTTACATCCGAGATTGTCAACAAGGGAAAAACACTCATACCTCATAGTAAATTCAAGACGGCCCCTTTGAAAAGATACAATTCACAGATGTAATGCTTTTAACCATATCTCATATCCATTTTACTAACGCAAGACAACAAATCATTGATGATTTTTTGTTCATTAACAGCTCTGTGAAAATACCAATAAACGTATCAGTTTACAGAAAATAGAGGAGTGGAATTCACTTTTCTGTTTGGCAAATGCAGCATCGATAAAAAGAGATGTCGACAAGATATAATGTTGCATCTGTTAAATTAGCTTTGAGATGTAATGATCTGGAAATTTCACACACATACTGGCATCTCACTGATACTGACTATGTCTACAAAAATACATGATTATTCTTGACCAAACCATTTAGGAAATTTTACACACATACTGGCATCTCACTGATACTGACTATGTCTACAAAAATAAATGATTATTCTTGACCAAACCCTTTATGAAGTTTTGAGTTTGAGTTTTTTTCAGTAGTGCAACAGTGTTTTATCAGCAGCCTAGGCTCCTTGAGCTAGCCGGGAGATTAGCGGCGAGCACCCTTTGACCAATCTTTCAAAATTGTGTATTGTCAGGGATATGTTCAGCCTTTGTTACTTTCGTCCCTTCAGAAATTCTATGGCCGTCACCACGACATCATAGATAGATATGAAATGTCAGTGTCACAAATAAAAACTGACATTTTCAGCTAGATTCGTGTCTTCCCTAATTTGACATTACCGGTTTTGACTTTACCCTGGATTGACCCACTGACAGTGTGACGGGTGCTGTGCACAGAGCAGGACATGCTTACCCTTCCGGGTCACCTGATGTCGCTTTCGGTTGTTAAAAGAGTTAACACTGTCAGTGCTTTCGGTTTTGTGTTGTCTTGTTAAAATTTAGTTTTGTCTTCGTCACTGATGTTTGTGGTACCGATTTGTCCTTGTCCATGTGTGAATACTAAAGTGATTACAAAAGATTTTCAAAATTCAACCTTGGTACTGTTTGAGGGTAAGAGAAGTTACATGTACCATGGCTCTCAGTTGGCTTTGTCTCAGGGTTAGAAAATGACAATAACCAACCAGTAATATAACAGATCTTTCAAAACATATGCATTACTGACAGTGTGACGGGTGCTGTGTACAGAGCAGGACATGCTTACCCTTCCGGGGCACCTGATGTCACTCTTGTTTATTGAGAGTTCACACTGTTAGTGATTTAGTTTTTCGTGTTGTATATGTAATGATGGTGTGTTTTGTGGGCATGTGGTGTCTTTGGTCTTCCGTCTTTTGGTGTTCTTGCTTTCGCCTTGTCTCTGGACTTTGATTTGTGTAATCTTGTGCTTTGTTCCTTCGGTATTCTACTGCCGTTGTTTTCTTTCCTTTCAAGATTGTGCTCATGAAGTAAGTATTATACCTGTATTGGGTTTTATTCGTATGTTTATTAAACTAATGGGAAATTGGACAGAGAAAGGTGGTGTTTGGGCACCCATAAACCGGTTTATCCCCACCGCTAGCTTTTGCTAGGACCGGTACGAAGTCCGGCTATCCTGAGTTCCTTTAGTTATTTATGTTCGTCTGTAGTCTATTTTGTGTTTTTGTAGTGTAGTTCTCTTGTAGGTTGTGGTTTGTGGTTGTAATTTTCGGTCATTTTAGGTGTTTACTGTTATCTTGTCTTTATAATTCTATGGTTCGACTTGATGTATTACATCAAATTTAATGTGATTAATTTTTTAAATATCTCAATTTAGAAGTCAATCAAATGGCGAAATAGGTATTGTGCTAAATAAATATTGACTTTTTAAATTTATTAAATAAAAATGTTTTTTGGGGTTTATTGACTCTTCAATTTTTACTAAATATACTAATTGCTTGAAGTAGAACGCCTAAATTCTCTTGTTATACTATTGAATATTGACCTAGGTTTTTCTGGGCATTTATATTCTCCTACATTGAAGGTCCAGTTTGAAAATTATAATTTAAATCCCTATATTAATATGGCATGCTCACGTTAAGTATTAACTTATATACAAATAAATACTTATTTAATTTTTTATTAATGCTCAATATCTATTGTAAATCTTTTGACAAAAAGGCAATTGAATCTTTAAAACTGATGATTTAATTCAATTTATATTACACTTTATTAGCAATATAAAAAGTAAGTTATTGTTTATTGCAGCAAAAAGAATTACTGTCAGATCTGTGTAGTTTGTTTTATAAAGATAAGAAATATAATAAAGTGCAGTTATAATAGTTTATCGAAGTTTATAATATTACTGGGTTTAACTGTATGTCTGATGGATATTGTCCATTCGTTTGCACCAAAAAGAAAGTTAGCTCTACAGAGAAATGTACACCAGTGTTAGATGACTTCGTATAAGGGGACATAGGTTCGTATCGTGTTAAATACAAAAAGTTATTGGAACAGATAGGACCATTAATATAAAGCATTTGATAGACGTGTACCCCCAAGCATTCACGATAAAAACTGTAACATGGGATTTGTTTAATTTTGAATCGTCCGAGCTCATAAATTATACCCGGCAGTTGCATTTCGTACGAAAATATATGAGGTTTAACGAACACGTTGAATGTCCCAATCGCTAGTTTTGACCGAAAACGTTTTTGATTTACATTTTTATCGTAAAATTGTAGTCTCACGCGACAAGTGATACGAGTAATTTTGACCCTCTTGAGCAAAAATTTCCAGTAAACAACATAGCGTCGTTAAATTGGGGTTATAACAAAATTCTAGAACAGAATTGTCAAGAGCTAAAGTCCAAGAGGCAAAAAGGCAAAGCAGCGGGAAACCAACGGAAAATTGTCGACCGTTAAAATGAATGATCTTCACTAGTAGAAATTGACAGGATCAATAAAAAGTTATGTCGAAAGGTTTGATAAAAAGAATTTGAAACGAAAGGAACAAAAAAAGTGGAAGAACTTTTTCGCAACCATCTAATAATATTGATAAAGAAAATGAACCATATCCTAGTTGGCTGTATCAGCCCTTCTTGGTTCTGAATTTTGGGTGTTACATAACAATAGAAAAAGACTTAACTTGTTCATTTACTCCATACCCTTTCGTAAAATATTTAATACAGGAGTTTGTCTTTTATTGCAGTGTGGAGTTGGTAAAACAATTCCCCGTGGTAGAGATGTATGCTCTTTAGTTTTCTTAGATATGGTGTACTTGTACATGAGATAATATCTCATGTGTACACTTTGTTCAATTAATATAATCTAAATTTATGTAAATTCTAAAACCGAAGGATTAACTCCCTCCATCGTAGTTTTGTCCTTAGCTATATTTGATATTGCTGATTATTCGGATTCGTTTGGTTTTATGCATTTTAAACATTTTTTTGAAATTAAGGATTTCATTTGTTTGGGTTCTAGTGCTGCTGATGAGGAAGTTCCCGAAATGGCCATACAGCTCAATAAAATTATTGAAGTTGCAGTTAACATATGTGTTATGGTCTCATGTTCATTTACTCCATACCCTTTCGTAAAATATTTAATACAGGAGTTTGTCTTTTATTGCAGTGTGGAGTTGGTAAAACAATTCCCCGTGGTAGAGATGTATGCTCTTTATTTTTCTTAGATATGGTGTACTTGTACATGAGATAATATCTCATGTGTACACTTTGTTCAATTAATATAATCTAAATTTATGTAAATTCTAAAACCGAAGGATTAACTCCCTCCATCGTAGTTTTGTCCTTAGCTATATTTGATATTGCTGATTATTCGGATTCGTTTGGTTTTATGCATTTTAAACATTTTTTTAAAATTAAGGATTTCATTTGTTTGGGTTCTAGTGCTGCTGATGAGGAATTAGTTTCCGAAATGGCCATACAGCTCAATAAAATTATTGCAGTTGCAGTTAACATATGTGTTATGGTCTCATGTTCATTTACTCCATACCCTTATGTAAAATATTAACTATATGTTAGCGTGAAACATAATTTCATAAAATAAAACGCCTATATCTGTGAAGAATTCTGATAACCTGTAAATACAAAGTGTTCTAATCGGTACTTTTTAAAGCTTTACTGATTTCCTTGCATATCTAAGAACAAAAGTTTTTCGAAAAAATAAAAATAAAATCTCACAGAATATTAAATGAAAAATACAAATGAAATAAAAGGGACAACAGGAAACACCTACAATGGCTGAAAATTATAATTACATGCCACAATCTGCTAGGGAAATAATACACAGGAAAAACACAAATAAGACAAAAGACAAACGTAAACAACTGTATGAATTCTGCTGTTTAAATCGAACGGTGGGTGGTAAAAAAAACATTGTTGTTTACATCTTCTTAAGACTATTTTTATATGTTTTTCACAGTACAAATGTAAGTGCATGTGACGTGATAAATGTGTGCAACAGCACTTACATGAGGCCGAGTTCAACAATTGTTTAAATTTAAAAAAATTCACATATAACTATGATTAACACAGATACAAGACATTTTCGTAGCAATGTGACATATACTATAATCGAAGATCATGCGTACTCTTCATGTATGCCTTCTGATACATGATTTTGGGGTTTTATACTTGTAATGCTTTTCTGATGCATTCTTGTCAATTTTTTAATTGTTTTATCATTTTTGTATTTTGTCTTTATTAGAAATACCAGGTTTTGGGGATTTTTTATTTTTGGTTTGACCAACGTCTACATATATCTATCAATTTTTTAATTCTTTCGACATGGACTAGATAAAGCAGAAAAAACCACGCGGTCTTTTGAGAGCTAATACTTTATTTTTCTTAATTAAACGACGATCAGCTTTTTTCCTTAGAGTAATGCCAGTTTTTTACTCAGTAGTCTTAAATATCAATGTTATTTATTACGGAAGAGCTCAGTCATTATATTCATAGACCATTTTAACACGTAAGAAGGGAAGAAATGATACGAAATGGTAAATAAAGAAATTATTGGAGTTATATCTATTTAAGCGAGAAATATAGAACGTAACTCAATTGAAAATGCAAGATAAAGGAATTTTAGATTTTTATACCTTTCGCTAAGATACTCAATCGATGTAAAAAACAATTGAACAATTACCTAATGTCTGTGATATTTTAGAGAGTTCCCCCGAAATCAGACCGAAGGTGCATCACATCAAAAATAGTACTGACTTGTCTCAAACGTGAGAAATAAATTTTCAAAAGTTCTTCATTAGTGTATTCTAATTCCGTAAGCTTATAAACCTAGCTGTGGTCATATTTTAACAACTACTAAGTGATTAGTACGAACCTGGATCATCCAAAGCTTTCCAACTATCTTAAAACGCAAAAATTACCAATAAAATTATCATAGTCCAAGGTAATGTAAATACAAGAATTTAAGAACTACTTTCATATTCAGATACCTGCTAATTTTGGGGTTTTCTATGCATATTTGAGTTATCCTGTACGATTTATTTGACCTTTGACAGTTTATCAATTATGACCAAAATAAACAAAATATCATATAAATATAAGTTATAATAATATCAAACGTTGTTTAATCGGTTCTTCTATTGTATTCATAATACCGTATTGTTACTACTGGTTAGGATTTTATCTTAAAAATGGAATATAATAGATAATTATTGGATTTTCTACCCTAGGAACAGTAATGAGTTTCGATTCGTTATACAGTTTAACATTCATCATGGACAATAATTGTTGAAGCTAAACTTTAAACTGATGGTAACAAAATGATTGGAAATGGTTCTTTTTCAAAGAATGCAATTGCGTTAAAACCCGGCAGAAAGCTAATTTAACGTTAAAAGATGCTTACAACTGGACTTCTTCTTTTGTTTTGGAATATATATTTAATTCTTCATCTATATTTTTCTCGCTAGTGAAAATAAAGAACTGTTTATATGATTGGATCTCTATGCCATATTCAACGAATGTTTGGACATTCTATATTTTGAAAGTAGATTGGAGCTCTTTGTCTGTTATGTTAGAGTCAATTTAGACTGCAGACCGATTCAAAATAACATATTGGAATAGTTTGAATTAATGAACTTGAATAATTGTCGTGCTAAACTAATTGCAGCAGAAGTTTTGTAAAACCATATAAAGCTATGAAAACACATTCATTATTCGAAAGATTGTTTTCATTCAGAAAAGAAAATGTAAGATTTTTCTAATCTTGAACCGAAATACTTAACATAAAGAATTCAAGTGACACTGAATGGATATTTTATCATGTAAGAATATTCAAAAGAAATGAAATCGTCAACGATTGTGTGCTTTGTAAATTTCAATTGCCCTTGCAAACGTGCATATATTAATCTTTATCAATATTGACACGACTATAAATAGGTTGATATTTGTGATCTATTGAAATTTATTAAATCGAGCAAGTCATTTATATATAAAAATTTTGATTATTTTGGTATAAGTACTGAAATGCAGCCGATTGGTCCTTATTCTAATGTAAAGCGACAAATGAATAAGATAGGCTATTAAAATCCTTGAGCAACATAATAACTTAAAACTGAACGAAATGTATTCTTCTTGACATAAAAACGATGAGTTTTAGAGTTTAAGACATGCCTTTGAAATGCCTTGGATCTTTTGATATTTAAGCTTTTGGATTACAAACGTCGATTCCAATAAACTGAATACAGTATGTTTCTATTGAGAGACAAAATTACAGAATATTTACAAATAGCGAAATTCAACATGTAAATAAAGTAAAAGGATCTGGATTGTCTGGCATTAATATTGGGGGTTTGTTTTTAATTTATGTTTTATATTAATGAACTTGTTTGAAGTTGATGGATAAATTTTATTGTTAACGGTAATAAGTAAGACAGATGTGTATTAAAAGCTTTCGAGAAAAACCATTCCAAATATAAAAGATCTCTGGATTCCATGAATGTTAAAACGTAGAATAGTGCCAACAGCTTGTAGTTCTACGTTTATTTGTCCATCGATATATCTGAGTTTAACTTTCGGAATGACATTTCATATGTGAAACAGTAATTTAATTATGTCATTATGTAGAAATTCTTTGCTGATAGAAAAACGCAGCTATAACGTAATTATACGTGTTCCGTTTGGTGAACGTAACAATGACATCAGTATTTTAGTAACCGTTGAGTATATGTAAACACAAAATGTACAATCTACAATGTAGTTACAAGTAAAATGCCCTTGTCATTTTTATAATAGTGCATCAGTGAGGAACGTATTATTTTATATAAAACAAAATCATGAAGACACCATTGAATTATAATGATGGTAGTTTGGAAGACTTAGATTGTTCAGGATATGATCTTTTGGATAAGTTGTCAAGGAGACGACAGTATGTACGGTCACACGTTCGTGAAAAAACGTGTGTTATGACATCTGAACCTCTACAGAGTTATTCTGATTCGGATATATATGAATTGAAAATATCTGGGTTAGGGTAAGTATAACGCAAGTTCAATGGCAAGGTATCAACCCTGTAAAACTTTTCAGTTGGACAGATTGGGATTTCGACCAATACCCTTCCACGATAGTTAACGATCGTAAGAATATGAGAAATCTATAATTTAGTTTTTGTCATTTTATGGTATTCGTGACCGATCTTATTTTTATTTCTTCTTGTCTACTCTACTCCAGGAATGTTCATGGTGCCTTAACTTTGACAAAATGCTTCTAAACTGTTTGAAATAACCATAACGAAATACTGTAAAAGTACTTTTATTCGTGGACACCAATTTTCGTGGTTTTCATAAATAACACTAATTCGTGGCTACTTGAATTCGTGGTTTCGAGTTTTTTGCAATACAACTCAATGGAAAAAATGCATTTCGTTGGGAACTTAATTTCGTGGATTTACTGAACCACGATATCCACGAAAATTGGAACCCCACGAACAATCGTACTTCCACAGTAAAATACATCAGTGGCTATATAACTGGACACGTCAATATCATTGGGAGATTAAGTCTTAAAGCCGGAGGCCCTCGATTACGAAAACAAATTTCGAAACGCCTGCAAGCTCGAATAAGTTATTGTTAATTGATAGCCAGATAGTGACCTTTACCTTGAACAACCCTACTTACAGACTTTCTTATACTGTATGACTTAATGATGTGATCTTCTCGCTAGCTTAGTCCATATTTCACCGATTAAATTTATGCTTGAAACGATAAAACAAATACTTCATCAGAGGGGATGATCATGTTATTGAACAACTTAACATAAGTTAAAAACAAATATGGACTCTTATGAAAAAGCGGAGAATGTTCTGGAATTTTTATCATTATCTGCTAACTAAGAAACAGTGAAATTTGGAGATTTCATAATTACAGAATACATATTTTGGAGGTAAAACTCATTAATATACAATATCATATAAATAAGTAATCGAAAAGAGCCGATGACATTTTTTGAAATGAAAGGTCGAATAAGGAACGGAACAAAAAATAAATATTAACATTTTAAATGCTCACAATAAGCATGGTTTGCAGAACACTGCAACTGCGAAATAAGGGGTTTTATTTACAGTAACTGAAAAAAAAATTAACATAGTAACGACAAGAAAACAAGATTTATTCAAGAAAGCTTTACTTGGTGCAGTTACCATAGGCGGATTTCAAGGGAGTGTAGGGGAGCACTTTCACTGCCAAAGACAAAACACAATGTTGTGGGAATTCTGCATTTAACTACCAAATGCCTGTAATTTTAACATATCTTTACAAATTATTCTTAAAAATGAAATATTTATAGGATTTTTAATGAAAAACGAGACTTTTTTTTCGTTTTTTATGGATTTCAGGATTTATGACCACCTTTAGAAAGTTCAGGGTCATTCCCCTAGTTATTCTGTGGTAGTTGAGGCTTAAACAGGGTGTGGGCATTTTTAAAAACTTTAAGTTTCAGATTCAATAGCAAAAAATCTAGTTACTATTCATTTACAATGGGAGTAATAACAAAATTACCGAACAGACTGGTCAAGAGCCGAAGTCCATCAGACAAAAAGACAGATCAGGTGGAAGCTACTGGCAAAATTGTCAACCGCAATGGTCATGACTTGGTACAGGCATTTCAAAAGAAATTTTGGGTTAAACATGTTTTATGGCTAGCCAAACCTCCCTTCCATTGCCGTAGTGTCCGGTAGCAAATCAGCAGCAATTGCCATTGGTCGTCGACAGTTAAAAGAAATGATCATCCCAGTATTAAGTAAAGAAAGAATCTTGAATCAGAGTTCGGAACGAAACTTTAAATTTTTCCACAAGGGACTGATATCTATTTAGAAATTTTTTTAATGATATCGTATGAAAAGGAATGTTTTTAAGCCTTCATTAATAAGGAGGTCATGGAGTTAAATATGTCTAATAGAGTCTTTATAATTTGTGCTAGCTCTCGGGTAACGAGTCAGCTGTGAAACAGACACTCCCCGCTAGCAAGAGCAGCTTGAATATAACTGTCCATGTTAGCCTTGTTTTACTGCTGCTAAGGTTTTTACTAATGTAATTACATGTAGATAGTAAATTAAAACCCATATATATGCATTTAATATTAAAGTTTTTACAATGATTTTAATTTTGTAGTCGATAATATATCTGTTTACCAAGAATAATTATTTGTTTGATTAACAATGATTTATTGTTTTTCAAAAGTGTTTGATATTCATCAATTATAGATGTAATATTTAAATGCTTTTCAACTTTGTTACAGAACAAAAACACACGTACTTCACAAATACAAAAACAAGTATTTCCATGTAAACTTTATATATCAATATGTCGAAAAAAAATAATTTATTACACCACTTTTTTCGTACACTTTTTTGCACAAGTGAAAATCCAGTTCACTATTTTATGGCTTGCTGCATGTAGTAAAAAGCGTAGCTAATTGCCAATTGCAAGCAATACTTTTTAACAAAAGAGACGGATTAACAATAAAAATGCAAATCAAAAAATGCCATAAACCTGGAAGAAAGCTCCTAAGAGATCCACATTTTTTAAATAAAAAACTACACAAAATAACATTTTGTAGTTGAGAAATTTGAAATAACTACTTCTTTTCATAAATGTTTTACTATATATATATTTTTTTTTTCTCTTTACTAAATCAGGTAACTTTTATGAAACCAAATCCAAAGTATATTATAAGTTATGACTTCATTTAAGCATAAGGAAACGGGAAATGGGATAGAGAAAGGGGAGGTTTGAGTACCAATAAACCAGTTTAACCCTATCGCTAGCCCTTTCTAGTGCCGGTAACAAGTCCGGCTATCCCGAGCTCCTATCGTGTCTGTGTTAGTCTTTTGTCATTTTATTGTATTTCTTGTGCAGAAATCTAGAAGATTGTTGCGTGTGATTGTAGTTTTCGGCCAATGTGTGTGTTTAATTATGAGCTTTCCTACATTAATCGTAAATCGTAATTGACAGCCTTTATGTGTGCAAGAAATAATCAAGAAATTGAAAAAAAATATATTAATAAACAATGTGCAGTCTGTGTTTGCAGTATTATTTTAAGCATTGTATCTTCTATTTGTCTCTCTAAATAAAATGACTTTTTTTTGTTTTTGCAAAAAAATGATGTTTTGCTTTTTCCATAAAATGTAGTTTTCACAACCATGTTCTCACCGGTGTTGATTAATTGACTGTTTAAATGTGAACACTAGAAAGTAACAGTTGAAGTTGTGGCGTTGAAAATGTTTTAACTTCACATACACTATTAAATATGGAATGCAGGAAGTCTTCTAATGCGATAGCGTGACTAAGATGCTATTCTTACACTACCATATCCTAAATTTTAACATGCAAAATGCACTTTGTACTTTTAAATTTTATGCAATTTTTTGGGTTCAAATCAAAGAAATTTTATGTGTTTATGACAATTTCAAGCGGGAAATTATTTTTGCCTTGTGTTAATTGTACTTTTGCGCGCGTTTGTGACTGGTGTTATGTTGATCAGTATGGCTTATTTCAAGCTTCTTTAAAAAATGCATAACGGCTATAATGCAATCGAACAAACGTCGCTTAAACTTGTCTTTATACTTTTCAGAATATAAATCAATAGTCATCAGACAAATTATCTTTCTTAAATTAGTAGTAATTGACATGGGATCACGGCAATGACTTTTAGGATGAAACGGAATGACGGCTAACCTGGTTTTGAACGCCGTAAGATATAAAAATAAAGGCGAAAATAAAAGCTCAACATAATTCTTTATTTGAAAAAAAAGAACGTCGGAATTTTCTTTCGTTTAGTCCAAGATTCCCCGAGGGCGGTACCTGCAAACAGAAACTTCTTTTATTTAACTATTTAAATAGTCAATTTTTTGCATATCCTTTGTACACGCGCGGATCCAAGGAATCTAAAAAGAGGGATGTCCTATTTAGAAGTGAAAGGAAATGTGGCCGAGCGTAGCAAAGCGCGAAAAATTTCTGGATATTTCTTTGAAAAACATCAGGATATTCATTGAAAATACAAGATTGTCCAAAAAGGGTTTCAACCCCCGGAACCCCCTTTTGGATCCGCAAATGCTGTAACTGCTGTTTGGTGTTTTTCCTCAATCCAAACTACCATAATTTGCCACTTTTTTGCATACCAAAGAGGACAACAGTGTTGTATCTGCTTAGGATATTTTATTTAAAGAAATACTTTTAGTAATCGATTACGCATTTAAATTCTGTCTTACATTGGAGTCATCAATGACATTTAGTAATCGATTACGCATTTAAATTCTGTCTTACATTGGAGTAATCAATGACATTTAGTAATCGATTACGCATTTAAATTCTGTCTTACATTGGAGTCATTAATGACATTTAGTAATCGATTACGCATTTAAATTCTGTCTTACATTGGAGTCATCAATGACATTTAGTAATCTATTATGCATTTAAATTCTATCTTACATTGGAGTCATCAATGACATTTAGTAATATATTATGCATTTAAATTCTATCTTACATTGGAGTCATCAATGACATTTAGTAATCTATTATGCATTTAAATTCTATCTTACATTGGAGTCATCAATGACATTTAGTAATATATTACGCATTTAAATTCTATCTTACATTGGAGTCATCAATGACATTTAGTAATCGATTACGCATTTAAATTCTATCTTACATTGGAGTTAGTCAATGACATTTAGTAATCTATTATGCATTTAAATTCTGTCTTACATTGGAGTTAGTCAATGACATTTAGACTAAACTAACCAAATATAAAAATCAAAATTCTCTTATAATCGAAATTTAAACTTGAATTTAAACTCCCGTAATAACAATTTCTCCCTTCCTCAGTTTATATATTTAGAAATGTGAGATTCCCTGCTAGGCAAAGCACAAACAAAATCACGTGCAGTTTACCGGCAAATATTAAACTGAATCATGGCGCTTGCGCGTAAGAGAGTGTAGTTTTCAGATGTTCTCATTGGTGATATATGTATATTAAGTTCACATGTTATAAAATTATTGTATTATTTAAGTTTTATTTTAAACTCAAATTCACAAAAAAACTCTTTTTAATCTCGGGTCTCATTGCAGACTTTATGACATTGCAAAAAGGATGTTACACCTTCAGTAAATAGACGACTGGAGATATTTCTGCTAAGATATTGGTATATTTTTAGAGAAATACAGTTAAAAATAAAATCAAACACCAATGAAAGTGCAAGAAAAGAAAATCCCAGACACCCTAGGGTAAGATTTAAGTCATATTGGATGTATCCAGCTTCGTCCAATGCTAGAAAGCTCACCCTTTGGTGTGTTAGATTTTCCATGTCTTGCATTTCCAGACGTTATATTCTTAATATTCCTGATGCCTGTTTCAAATATCAACACTTTTTTTGCGGATTTTCCTTTTCTGTGCCGTACCCAAACTGTGTCTCCGTTTCTTTGTTTTTCCGATCTTGCCATTGTCCTTGGGTTGTTCGTTTTGGATTGACGGTTCGGTTCTCACTTACTTTTCCACCTAACTGTTTTCTATTTGCTTCTTTAACTTTGGCTGTTAACAATTCTGTTCGGTATTTTTGTTATTTCCCCTCTTGTACACGTTGGTTAAATTCCGATGTGAGATTTCCTATAACGTTGCTTTACATTGATAAGAGTATGGCATTAGTTTGAATTATATCCTTCCGTTTGCTTGAGAGTCTCGATATTCTTCCATTATCGATAGTCTTATTTTATATTTTAACGTTCTCGCTGAAGCTAGAAGTTTAAATTTTTAAATTCCCGCAATAACTATTTCTCAGTTTCTATTTTTATCGGTGTGAGATTCCCTTGTGCAAGGAAAACAATATCAAGTGTAGCTTACCGTTTGATATGCAAAAAATTCAGACGCAATATAAAAATGGGCAACAACTCTGTCGGGTGTACATTAAATGCAAGCTATCTATCAATTTAAATTGTAATTAACCAAACATTATACATTTAATTAGTTATATCTTATGAGTCCATTGGTGAAAACTAACTGTTAAAATCGAAATACGAATAACACTTTTGTATTGTCCAAATATGTCGAAGCGATATGAATAAGTCATGTCGAAGATCAAATCGATGGTATTTGAAAACTTAAATACCCTATCATTTTGTACAGAGAGGTACAAATATATATGTTTAAAATTCCACATATACTAACATTATAATTACTGGAGATCTCAATCAATAATATTTATCAATTGGTAAATTATCCTTTATAGAAATACTGGCATGTTGTTGAAATATATAATTTATAACAGTCACTTGATTTTAACATTTTTACATTCTATTTATCAAAAAGATGAAATTTCAAACAGATAAGAATTGACTGTTTTGTTATAAAAATCACACAAAAAGAATACTTTTTGGCGTTAAGGTAAGAAACTGTAAAAAATATGCAAAGTTTTATTCATTGCTATTTTTGTTTTATTATTCCTCCCCTTTCGGAGCATTTATTGTCCTGGTAATATATAGGAAACGTTTGGGAAATCATAATCTGTACGAGTTTGAAGAGCGACGATTTAAGTAGAGAAAGTATCGGACTTGCGATAAAACACCAGACTAATTCACAATATTTTTACGAAAAAAATATTATTTATATTGTAAGGGAATGAGGAAGTTGCTTAGCAGCTACATGTATATTTTTTCGAGAGATTTTTAGGTAGGCAGTCGGCATTAGACACACATGCACCGATTGTAGAAAGATACACATAGTAAAGGGGACTTTAAAGGTTCATTTGAAATGATACTGTAGTTATTCGGGAATCTTCACGGGGTATACCGCTTCATATGTGATGTCTGAGTTGATTTGTCCTATTAGGGAAAAGACACGGAGTATAAACTTGCATTATAAAATTGTATGCTTCTTGAAGTGTTACACGTTCTGTATTCTACAAATTTTGATATTGCTACTACGGTAATGTAGCCCAATATTCCCTGAAAGTTGTTCGATAAATGCAAGAATATAAATATATATATGAAGCATTTCCCCTGCCTTTAATTTCACAGATTAATCTGTTGGAGATGAGTTTGGTTTCGTCCTTATAAGAATCGCTGCGATATATTTCTTAAATTGCAATTATTTCAGTCTATACAGTTCGCAACTTTCTAGGTAAACTACCCATTCTAGGTATGCTTATTAGAATAAAAAAAAAGAATTTAAAATAAATATCTTCTCTCTATACTTCATCCTTACCTTGTATGCACAAGATTTAAACGTTGTTTTTTTTTGTAGATAGTAAAAGATTTAAATATATTGATATATTGATAAACTGGAAGTAAGTTGTTACCTTATTCACATGTCACTTTTGTTTTAAACAGCATTTTGGGATTGCATCAGTAGATCATAACCATCCAATGGTATCTTACAACAGAGACGACAGTTAAAGATACGATGGATATTATCTATAATGCATTTTGTAAATAACAGCTAAGATTTGATTTCTTCTTCCACGAAACTATCCGACCCCTTTCGAGAAATGAGGATTCTTTACAAAAAACTTAGTTAACCAAATTTGCAGATTCCAGTGAAATATCTTCTAACTTTTTCTTAATGTATTTGGATATTTAACAGGCACACTATCACTGTGCACGTGGCTTTTATAAAATTACAAGAGTTAAATACAAATTTATTTTAATTTAATGAGAAGTATACATGCTATTTATACAATGTATATATTAGCAATACCGTGTCCAACCATGCTTAAGTGCTTTTAGTTATTTATTTATCCGACGAATTCAATTAGTTTTTTTTTCACACTAAACTAGGCGGATTAAAGGTGTCCTCCAGTTCATTCAATTAACACCATGTATTACTATTTATTTTTATTTTTAATATTCTTATAAGAAACAAAAAAATGGATAAACATTTTGTAAAATGATTTGAAATTCTTCTCTTTTTATATTTCCTTTTTAAATCAGTTCGAGACTGATAACAGTGAATTCAAAATAAGTTTTTTTTTTTTCATGTTTATGCCAAAACATATCTCAATGTTAGAATGAGGATCCTTTTTGCCTTCTACCTTTGGGACATATTTCCACATTTTACAAAGAAACTCTACTTACCACTTCAATATAATACAAATCAAAGTTGACATATCATAATATTTTTTTTTCTTGTTAAAATAATGCGGTAATATCGTCTTGACCGTCGTTTACCTTCTAAAAGTTTCGTTTCAAAAATGATCATTGTTCAGATATGCAACTGCAGCTGGCCTGGTTTTTGGTGTATAACCCCTCTTCTTAGACTCAGGACTTTGCCCTTATTTTGGCGTATTTTGGACCTGATCACTTGCGTCCATGGACTCCATGGACTTTAAAGTCGAAGCATTACGTACTTGTACTTCAAATTTCATTTTTTTTTAAATCAAAAATATATTCTGGACTCCATCTCTATTTTTGGTCGCACTCTGGACTCAAGGGATTGGGGAAATTATACCCTTTTGTTTATATAGTGTAAAAAACGTATACAACGGCATCAAGAACTTCATTATTCAATTATACAATAACATATTAAAAGACTGGAATTATTGCAAAGTAAGAAGAAACTCCTCCCGTTAATTGTGGCTTCTGAAGATCGCCCAAAAGCAAAGTTACCTTATAAATTTGCTATTTACTTTGCCGTTGTGAATTCTTTATAAGAATGTGTCGAAGTGGTACAAATGGACTTCTAAAGAACGTTACTTGCACGAATTTCGAAAGTGGAGATTAATGCATTATAGATAGTTGGTCACCAAAAAAAAGTTTCGCTAATTCCGGGAAATAAGTCACTTGTTTAAACATCGATTTTGATTATATTATTCTTTAATTTAACTCCCATTTGTAACATGATCAAAATATATACATTTAATTATACATGGAATATCTTTGTGACAAAAATACTCTTCATAAATTCGTTTTGACAAAATGTATTCATATTTGACAAGAGGAACTCCCGCGGGTATTGATAAAATTATACATTTTAAAAAGCTTTATATTGATGAAGATCATTTATCATTAATACATTATGTAAATTGATTCAACATTGAAACAGTATATAAAAGAGTTTTATATTTCAATTTTGCATCAATAAAATTTCTGAACTCCTACTCTTATTGGGTATAAATATATTCACCTGGGGTATATTCACGTACAACTTGAACCATTTTGACAAGTGGACGGGAATCTTTATATCCATAAACCAAACATACACATTGGTTTGTCCTTGTCTTCTTATAAAATTTTAGTTTCTTGATATTTAGGTTATTGGATGTGGTTTGTTTCCATTGATTTATTCACTTTTTGACCTTTTCGGGGCTATTTAGGGCTTACTATATGGTGTGAGGTTCCTCACTGTGTTGAAAACCATATGGTGACCCCTAGATGTTTTGTTTTGAGTCGTTTTAACCTGGATATGGGATGTTGTCTCCTTGACATTTACCCCATTTCTTTTCTTTTTCATACATGTACCAATAAGATAGATATATTGATTCATTACGTAGATCTTTACGTCCACTGAACAGTTTTTCTGCTATATCAAAACAAGAATAGTAAATAAATCTTAAAAAGTTAAGGAGGCTCACTCCTGATGTTGTTTATATCAAGGATTTCTTGAAACCTATTTAAATTGATTAAGCATTTTAGTCTAAATGAAATGGTAAAAAGAAATAGATAGGTCCATGTGCCTTTAACGGAAATAGACGACATTAAAGATTTGGCGGGAAATGCATTTATCTGGATTTTCCCTTAATATAACATTAAGACTATTTTTTGTCTAAAAGCTAGGAAGTTATATCAAGAATTTTATGGAAACTTGTCAGGTGTCTTAATTTGACCTATAGAAGACATTAATGAAATAAAAAGTGGGGGTCCGTGTGCAAATTTCTTTGAGCCATTGAACTGGATTAAACCAAAGGAGTTCCGAAATCTGACACAAATTCAAAATTGTGATGAGTGAGCCATCTTAAAGCGGACAGAAAAAAAAAAAGAACAACCATGCGAACGAGTTGATTGATTAATTATTTAGAGTGTTACTTCTTGTCCATAATATTTCAGCATATTAGGACGTAAAAGGAAATTGTAAATAAATTCAAAATTTTACAATAAAAACAAGATAGAAATACAGGGGGAAGGGACAATCGGTGGCAACGAATTTTGATTGCCGCTGGAAAGGGGACGAAATAGATATTGGAAATATAGACTTCTATACCACCTAAGGAGTTTCTATTTTTGAAAATATATGTTGTGCGATGGCCACAAATTAACTATAGAACAAAATAAAAATTGTATAGTTGTTCACGATTAAAAAGTAAAAAACACAAACATATACGAATTAAAAAACATATAAAGAAACGGCAGTAGAATACCGAAGGAACAAGGGAAGCGAAGACCATAAAAATCGAAATCCAAAGACATGGCAAAAACGGCAACAGAGAAAAACAAAGACAAAACAAGGACGTGAGACAGGTACAATGGACGGAAATAAAAAGACGACACCAAAAACTAAGGCACTCATAGTGTGAACTCCAATGAAAACCGGGAGTGACATCAGGTGCTCCGGAAGGGTAAGCATCCTACTCCGTTAGCGACACCCGTTACACTATCAGTGAGTCAATCCAGGGTTGAGACAAAACTGGTTATGTCAAATCCATGAAGACGTGAAACCTAACCCTAACCCTAACTCAAGGGTTAGGGTTAGGGTTAGGAAAAATGACAAAAGGAAAAGAAGGGAAAACTGCCCAAAGTTTCGGCCATATGGCCTTCGACTAGGGAACTACGGGGCTAAAAATTGGCCTTCGACTAGGGGACTTCCGGGCTAAAATCCGCATTTTAGCCCGGTAGTCCCCCTAGTTGAAGGCCGTACGGCCGAAACGTTGGGCAGTCTTCCCTTCTTCCCTTTTTGTCATTTTATATGGTTTTTAATTTGTATATTTTTGTGTCTTTTATTTTTAATCGTGGCCAGCTATATCATTTTTATTTAGTTTCTGTTTTCGCAAGACTGCACATTTTGTCTACGATAGTTTGTTGCCAAGCTTTCCTTATCATGATCTCATTGCCCGCAATACAGGGCATTCCCTTATCCGGTGACCAGGAAACTCAGTAGACTGAGCTATTGTACCCAATCTCTATATCACGATATAACAGTATTTATAAACCAGAATTCTAAGTGTTTTTATCAACCTACATTGACTGATCAATTGGTGTTTACGTCCGAAAAGCAATATTGTAGATCTGTTCAGGACCATAGCATGTTGATTGCCAGGGTTGATTGCAACTGCATAAATCAAACTTTAAAAACAATAATGAAAGCAAATTTCTAATAATCACAATTTGAACTCTTTGACCCTTCATTATACCCGGAAACGGTAAGAGCTACATCAGTATCTATATTTATCATAAAAAAGTTTTGAAGCACATGAGTAGTGAGCAATAAAAAAGTGTGTCTTACTTCCATCAAATAACTTGATACTGTTGAAAGGGTCTTGAATTTAATGTATGGAATATATGCATGCAGCTATACTAAGTAAATTTAAGTTCTGAAATATTTAAAAATGGCATGTATTCAAGCAGACCTCATTTTGTAACAGTTGATCTCAAAAAATAATATTTGTCCATTTATTTAGTTTCGAACAAATGTGGACGTGTTTTTGAATGTATTTAAATTAGACATACATGTACCTGTAGGACTTGGGAATATAACGTTTTACATGTAACAGATTATATTTTACATATACTATACATAAATTGAAGAGGCTCTGTTGCACGAAGATTCACATCCAGAAAACACATCGTTATAAAATAAAACTATGAATGCCGCAATTAATCATTCAGAGTAAAAGTCACATATTTCAAGATAAGTCAAGGTCATTGCTTGTGGGAACTAAAAATTGGCATTTTTGTGTAATACGGAATTAAGTTGTGCCATGCTAGTGAGATAACTGCTTGCTGTGAATTTTAATTACACCCAGATCTAAATCTTACTATATTAAAACGATTGAAAACTTTGTCATTTAAAGATCAAAACAGGCTTAATGTAAAAGTACGTAGAAGTGAGTTTATATAATTATTTTTGTTTTCATAGAGATCTCCAATCCCTTTTTTGAGTAAAGTCTATACAGCATAATCCAAGTCGTCAATAATTTGCTTTTTTCAACCTGATCCATTGATTTACCCTTTCTTGTTACTAGAAACAGTATATAGCAAAGAAGTTATCGGAAAAGTTAAGTGAAAAGGGAAAGTGTCTTGTCGGTGTGTTTTTATCTTTTGATACACTTAACCTTCAAAATTACAGTTAAATCATAATGATTTAGTCATCGTTGGTGGACGTTTGGTCCCCGATTAGTTATGCCCATTACGTATCCATCAGACAATTTTCTTTAAAAGTGTTTGTTTTCCTTTGAATTGTTCAAATCACATGGATATTTGATATTTTTGTTACTTTCTACTTACTGTAATTCATAGTGTGATATCGGTTAAATCAAAACATTTAGCCCTGTCCTCAGCTGACTTTTGCTTCATATTTAGATTCTACTGGTAATTTGTCCTCCATCAGATTTCACTCATGTTTCGGTGCAAATGTTTTGATTCGATCTGCACTGAAGAGGCATAAGTTGTCGAAATGCGCATATGCAGAAAGTATATTAACAGTAACATCGGTATTTTGTTAGTTATATATCATTCCTGGATTCAGCATCTTATAAGTAGTAGTATTGTGTAGCGGATATGTGTAGTTTTCTGTCTGCAACAAATACCCTCTAAAATACGATACTATTTTGATATTGTTTTGTCCTATAACATCCGGTATGCTTTTATCATGTAAGCAATGAGTCCAAGTACTCGGATATTGATGTTTGTTTAAATCAAAAGAAGCCAGAAATGTTACCTTACCACAACTAACAATCATTGAAAACTATATGATTTTCTGTAATTATTGCGTATAATCGTTAACGTTGCTTAACGACTGAAACAAGCTCAATAACACTTTAGAAATAATGGGTTAAGAGTCTTAGAGGCTATAAAGGTATAAGAATATCTAAATGACAGGGTTTGAGAAAATTTAATTATATGAATATCCTGATTCTAAGATTAGAGTTTATATAACTAACGGAATAAAGAAAGCACTGTTCTAATAAAGATACATAAACAAATGATTGTGGTCACGGAGTTCGTAGTCTACCTGTATTGGGTTTTATTCGTATGTTTATTATATTATAGGGAAGCGGGACAGATAATTGACTACCCTTACAGATACCTAGAAAATATTTTTTCCAGTGAGTGTCACTAGCAGATATGTTTTAATCTTGTTTGGCCATTTCGATCTTATCACGATCTTAACAAGCTTAACACAATTTTGTTAAGACTGTGTAAGATATTCAGTCGTATTTCAAGATAATTTCAAGGACGATCAAGACCTGTTCAGTTTATCAAGATCAAACAAGATAACTGCGTTCAAGGACGATCAAGATATGTTAAGTTTGTCCAGATCAAATAAGATCAAATCAGGATCTTGTTTGATCTTAACAAACTTAATTCGTCTTGAATGTTCCTGAACGCAAATAACAAGTCAATCTTGTTTAATCTTGAATTATCTTAACACGTCTTGATCGTCCTTGAAATCAATTATCTTGAAAAACAACTTAAAATCTAACACTAACAAAGTTGTGTTAAGCCTGTCAAGATCATGAAAAGATCAAAATGGCCAAACAAGATCAAAACATATCTGCTAGTGTGTTGAGCTAAGTTGAAAAAAATTGAGATATCAACTGAAAGGAGATTAAATGACTGAAAAATATTGATATGGGATGTTGTCTCCTTGACATTTACCCCATTTCCTTTCTTTTTCATATTCTTTATGTTTCATTTGATATAACATAATTTTTTAACACAGTTTCGTCACATTTTTTTAATGAAAAGATAAGCTATCATTTTAAAAAATACAATCCAGGAGTATTATCTCTAATTAAGTGTTGTATGCAACAATGATGATAAACTTATTTAGGTGTAACTATTAACTGACAACTCCAATTAAGATCAGAAATAAATAATTTTTCAATTAAATCAGAAATCAAATTATAGATTTTTGGACGTCACAATGGGTTATCTGCATCGAAGTCAATACCACTGTCCCAAGGTCAGTCTAAATTTCACGATAACGACCAATTTTTCATTTATTATTGTTTTTATTTCACTGAGGAAACCATAGCATTTTTGATCATTTTTGCAAATTCTGCAATCTATTAACATTAAAGTGACATGTTAATTTTCATATGGTTTTGGTGTCTGATGATTGTTATACCTACATTTAAAACTCGAGAGATGATTACACTTAAATTGTTTAAGATGTACAAGCCATAGACAGAATATTAATCATGCATCATAATCGTTTTGAAACTAGAGACGTAATTCTAAAATCACAATCAGGCAATAAGGTGTGGTACTGCCCGGTACTATCACATGGTAATGTCCGCTTGACATTTTACGTGCATTAATAAAAACCATGTGGAAAGGATTCAACCAATGAAAAGGAATCAATTTTCACTGATTTGAAATAACTAGAATTATAAGCCGAAATAAAGCTTTGGGGTTTGTATTTTCAAGCAAAATGGCAAAATTAATATATTCGCAAAATAAAACAAAAGGTTAGGTTCCCATCCTCAGTCATTAGAAACAAAGCTTGCACCCGGGGTGTTTAATTTATTCGAACTGTAAAGATTAACGTAGTTTTATTAAGAATGCAATAATAAGACCCAGGAGCTACGAAGTAGCTTGGGACTTAAGCTATCATATAAGACGGAACCCACCAGGCTAAATAACAACTTATTCAAGACACTTTTTAAATTCACAAAATTGTTGTATTGGAATGATTAATGCAAATACAAGAATATTTGATAACTCATAAAAACATTATCTTGAAACAAATGCAGTAAATGGACAATTTATGTAACTGAACAGATGGGATTATATTTCAGACAATGCATATTTCAACTAATTCCTAACTGCGGAGGTATACTCTGAGTCGTAATAATATTGTAAACAAATATTACATTATTTTTAGCGCGTTAAACATGATCATAAACAGTAGTAAGGCCCCAATATGATTTTGTTAGTATTAAATCAGTACTTAGCAAATCACATCTGCAGTATTTCACACTTAATGAGCCAGTAAACTTTCTTATCTAAATTATGAAATAATTAATATATGGATTGCCTGGCTTATAATCTATATAATTATAGAACAAACAACTAAAATGAACGATTTGTTGACGACTTATGAAGGTGTAAAAGAATTTAAACTGACATTTTGTAAATAGAAAATTTGTGAAGGCATTCATTGCTTGACAAGGCCAAGTTATGAAACCTTATAATAAGCTTTAAATATTTACGGGCTTTCTATAATGAACTTTTAAAACTTAGAGCTGATTAAAGAGACAATGAAAGAAAGCATCAGTTTTTTTTACAGAAAATTATGTATAGTTTTTAATGATAACTTTTCACCGATTTTTAAAGTAATTCTGAAGATATTTAAATTTTCCAAAATAAACACCCTCTACTTCCCGTGAAAGGAAATCAGAAAAAGCATTCATTCAAGTCGCCTGTTTAAATTTAAATGCTTTGATCGAATTGATATTTAAAAATTCGATTTCAAACAACTTAGCAAGATTATTACAGCTACTTCTTATTTTTGATAGAATTTCAGTTTTTTTT
>MJUU01040967.1:38889-57827 GCA_002080025.1 Modiolus philippinarum
CGAACTGTAAAGATTAACGTAGTTTTATTAATTTATTCGAACTGTAAAGATTAACGTAGTTTTATTAAGAATGCAATAATTAGACCCAAGAGCTACGAAGTAGCTTGGGGCTTAAGCTATCACACAAGACGGAATCCACCAGGTTAAATAACAACCTATTCAATACACTTTTTAAATTCACAAAATTGTTGCATTGGAATGATTAATGCAAACACAAGAATATTTGATAACTCATAAAAACATTATCTTGAAACAAATGCAATACATGGACAATTTATGATGGGATTATATTTCAGACAATGCATATTTCAACTAATTCCTAACTGCGGAGGTATACTCTGAGTCTTAATAATATTGTAAACAAATATCACATGATTTTTAGCGCGTTAAACATGATCATAAACAGTAGTAAGGACCCAATATGATTTTGTTAGTATTTAATCAGTACTTAGCAAATCACATCTGCAGTATTTCACACTTAATGAGCCAGTAAACTTTTTTATCTAAATTATGAAATAATTAATATATGGATTGCCTGGCTTATAATCTATATAATTATAGAACAAACAACTAAAATGAACGATTTGTTGACGACTAATGAAGGTGTAAATGAATTTAAACTGACATTTTGTAAATGGAAAATTTGTGAAGGCATTCATTGCTTGACAAGGCCAAGTTATGAAACCTTATAATAAGCTTTAAATATTTACGGGCTTTCTATAATGAACTTTTAAAACTCAGAGCTGATTAAAGAGACAATGAAAGAAAGCATCAGTTTTTTTACAGAAAATTATGTATAGTTTTCAATGATAACTTTTCACCGATTTTTAAAGTAATTCTGAAGATATTTAAATTTTCCAAAATAAACACCCTCTACTTCCCGTGAAAGGAAATCAGAAAAAGCATTCATTCAATTTAAATGCTTTGATCGAATTAATTTTTAAAAATTCGATTTCAAAACAACTTAGCAAGATTATTACAGCTACTTCTTATTTTTGATAGAATTTCAGTTTTTTTTTTAACTTTATCTCTTTTCACATCACTCTGCATGTTTACCCAATTATCTTTCCTTGTCCTACCGATATAGAAACTCAAAAGACCAGTCTAAATACTAACATATCGTTGAAAAAAAAATTATGGTTAATATGCTATCCGAGTGCCGAAGTTTACCTCTGTTCGATCTTGCTCTTGGGGCTAAGAAGTACCTGAGTACTTTGATTTTTCTTTTGTCTTTATGTATAGTGTTGTCTTAGGATTTTAAAATAAATTGAATTAGTTTATTTTTAAAGTATTTCACATACAAGTGGTAGGTTTATTTCACCTGGTACGGGTATCGAGTTCAGACTCCGTTTTCGATAATGGTTTATATAGTGTTGTAGTTACATAATCACAATACAAAAATTCCCAAGTTGCATAATAAATGAAAAATTTTGTTTTGATGTACATGTGTTTCAAGGAGTAACCTCTCTTCACAATCTTTAGAATCAAATTATATTGAAAGCTAAAATCCAAAAATAGCCTGAAAGAGTATGAAAAGGAAAGAGAAAAAGGAAATTGGGTAAAGAGGTACTCATTACCAAATTTCGAAATAGGATGTCAAACCCAGTATTAAAGACATCCTAAAGATGAAGCCTCAATATGTTTAACGTGATGGCAACAGTTGATTTCTCTAATATAACGAAAAAAAAAAAGAACGCAAGTCTGACTACTGGCCTGGAGAGTACCTTCGTCCACCTAAGGCCAATCAATAATAAACGGTAAATTTTGTAATGCTGAACACGTGTTTCAAGAAGTCACGGCCTCTCATCAGGAACATTAGAATCAATTTTTATAAAAGCCATATTACAAGCACTTTCTGAAAAAAAACTTCGGGGTAATTATTCAACACTTGGCATACATATTCTAGCTTACAGACCGTGAAATTCATCTGATTTTTTTTACACTTAGTGCCTAGGTTTGAGTATTGTAAATTGAGATGCTTAAATGCTTAAGTCTTTTGCGGGTGTGTCTTGTGCTTGTTCTTTGGGTTTTCCTTGTTCCAATTTTTTCCATGTGTCTTCGATTTGATTTATGTAATTTACTTGTGCTTTGTATTTTCAGTATTATTTTGTCGTTGTTAAGAATGATGTCCAGATATCGAACATCTAAAACATGCAGACATTATTACTTGTGTTGCTGTAATTAAGTTTGAAATGCCTAATATCGAAAAAATGAAATTTGACATAACACATTTTTTTTTTATAAATTCTGATAATGTATCCTTTCATATGCAATACATACAGTAACATGGATATATCGATGTTCAATGACCGAGGTGGTTTTCACATGCGTATCAGTATGACTTGGGGCAGAAAATGTTTTAAAAAGTATTCAGAGATACCATTGAAAAAAATGCTTTGAAAATTCAAAATGAAATTAAGATCGAACAGAAACTCTGATTGTGAATATGATTATTCAAGATAGAAAACATTTGGAAATGGTTAATGATCCTAATATCGCCATCTTAATGGGATTTCTTACGCTAAAGTGTTGAATAGCAACCTTAAACACGCTACATCAACACTTTACCGGAAATTATTGCCATTTAGATAGAACTTTCATTTAAAAGTAAAACGTATTGATTTTAGCCTTTTCCATTAAGAAGATGCAAAAACATTTTCGTAAAAATCAGTATGTGACATTGAACGACTCAATACAGACAAGATATTCCATGTGTGAAGATGATACATACATACGTTTCAGTACCATAATTTGACACACATTTTTATTTTAAGTTCGGCTATAGAAAAGTTAACTTGATATGATAATGTACCCAGTGGAATAACAATTTCAAAACTGTAGTGCATTTACTTATAAATACATATATAATTTCAAGGCATGCTGCGATGATTGTGAATAATTTATATCATGAAAGTATGACACGTGAATGTGTATTGAAAAAGAACACAACAGTTTTTAGTAGTGAAAGCTGCAACATACACAAATGTATCTATACTCGAGGGGATATGATTGGAACATTTCTAGGCGGACTAACATTTGCTGTCAAAATTATTCATTCCATTGGTAATTGACGCTAAATGTTATTTCGAAGTTTTGGGCAATAAAGAATGCTTTTATATGATAATGCCCTAAAAAGAATAACAATTTTATGTCAGGTTTTACCAATATTCACAATTTTACTGCAATTTGGTGAATAAAACGATAACAGTAGACGAATCATACATTGCACATATGATGTGTACATTAATAAGATAGTTATTGAACAGGGTGTACATGCATATTGATATTGAGACAACAGCATTGATTTTAGACTTCGTAAATAAGGAGAACTTAACGAACCGAAAAATTGAGAGTACACGTGTCGACTCATTTTACCACTATACATATCCAAATTGATAGCAAGACCAAAGAATCCAGTGTGTTATCTCTTATTCATGACCCACTAAATTATTTGACTGCATTAACTTTTTAAGTGACAAAAATGTCTGGACAACTACCATTTATTAACCTCATTCCTGTTTCTCTGAGTGGTGAGGATAGGATTTCTATTCTGAGGTAAGAAGTACATATTTCTATTTTNGGGGGGGATGGCGGATAAGATCTCTTTCCTGAGTTCCTAGTTTCCGAAGTATCGAGGATAGGATTTCTGTTCTGAGGTACATTAAAAATATGCAACAGGAATAATTAAACCATTACTTCAGCATGTTCCACTTCCTTTGCTGCCATAAGTAAATTATTTTCGATGCAATGGCAATATTGCAACAAATTACATTAAAGGTTTTCGGTTGTTTCTTATCGTTAACCCCCCCCCAAAAGCGTTAGGCTCTGGAATTGTTACCTTTTTGTAGGCCAAAACTTTTACTGTTGATATTTGTTATTACGCTAACCGAAAGAAAGGTTGAACTTTGGAAGACGGGAAGAAGGAAAAAATGTCTTATATAACAGTTGACGTTTGTATTTAATAGGGCATACGGCAACATTAAATAATCTTAAATATTGTTATTTTAATCGATTTAAACATTTTAGTTGTTATGAGAAAACTTTCTTTTCAAAGCGTGTGTTATCAATTAACCGATCAATTACATTTTCACACTTAAACGTTATTTTGAATATCTTTTATCAATAATTAAATATTTTGGTAAAAAGCTGTTCCGGGTGAGTATGAAAGCAATAAAGTACAAAATATTTTGATAATGATCTGAAATCGATTGGGTTTTTTTTCTTAACCTTTCTGCTTGATTTTCCTTCGATTAAAACATTCAAAAGATTCGTTTAAGCGATTATTTACCCCAGAAATATGATCCGTCAAAAAACTGTCAAAAACAATACATAAACTAAAATGGTAAAAAATAAACGGGTAAATATTAGTAGAGGTGTCGTTTAACGAAAACTTAAAGTCATTGTAAAGTAATGGCTGTCTAAATATTATCACGCATTTATCTGCAAAAACTAAGGATAATTTTATTTGATTTTTGAGGATATTTATAGCCTTATTCGAAAATGTGTGATTGGAGATAACGGAAAGTTATCATCAATATAATAGGATTTTATTTCTTACTCTAAGTAAATGAATGATATTACACTTTTCCATGGCAATCATGATGCATCATTACCGCGGTATTTTATTTGTAAGCATTCTACAGAAAAGTATGTACTGTTGTTTATTACCTGTATATTAAAGAGAAAATTTATTCAAATTATGTAATAAACTTAATATAAACTGACTTCAATCAAAACCTAGTTATATATGCATTTTATTGTGCATGGTGAAGGATTATTACAAACCAACTGGTTCATTAATCATGAACCAATACACAAAAAGTAAAATATGCCAAATTAAAATTTTTCATAAAATTTTGTGAATGGATCAAAAGATGTTGGAAATAATGTAATTATTCACTTATGGAAAGGAAAGAAAGATTTCCGAGGATAAATGTACACGACTGTATTAAAACGTCAAAGGATATGCCCGACCACCGTAAATCTGACTTCAAATTGCCACGGTAAGTCGAATAAATAAGTTTTACATGATTGGTTTTGAAAAGTAAACTTACGGAAAAACAGTATAAAGATAAAGAATTTAACTTCCATACTAAATTTGTTGAATTCAATTTCTATATTTTTTTTCTATCTTTGGTGGTTGTTTTTTTTTTTCACATTGCCATATTTATCATGAAACAAAAATGAAATATCATGCAAAGCCGTCTTTTTTTATAAGATTATATCTTGAAATTTTGACTCGTACAACAGATCTTGAAACACGAGCACATTCAAAAGGCAATTGATGTCGAGTTGCTACCGGACTCAACCGCAATTGAAGAGGGGTTTGGCCCGCCATAACACCGCTTTAAGCCACTATTTCTTTTGCAATGCTTGTACCAAGTCAGGACTTTTTCGTTGAAAAATTTCCGGTGGTTTTCCACCTGCTTTGTCATTTTGTCCATTGTATTTTGACTCGACAATTATATTCGGTAATTTTGTTATTTCCCCATTCACATAGTGTGGTTTAATATTATTTATCACATAAGCTGTAACAAATATAACATAAATTATCATCCATTTGATTGTCAGCATTTTTGACATTTCAAACAATGTTAACATAAGAAAGAAACAAACCAAACAACAACAACAAAAATGTTAATAATCGCAATAACTGAATGAATTTGAAGTAAATACTAAATCTATTCAGTTTTCAGTTAAAATGATAAAATCATATGCAAAACAATTGCATTTTTATCCCCGCACTTTCGAAGAAAGTTCGGGGGGAATTGTTATTCCCTCTGTCTGTCTGTCCTTCCGTTCGTCCGTCACACTTGTCTTGTGACTCAAACTCACATATATGATATTGAGACAAAAATTCATGTTATTTTTAGATTCAGAGCAGAAAAAAATATCACTTTCAGTCCTATTTGGGTCGAATAATAATTCAAGAAAATAGTAGTGTTGTGGTTTGTGCTGGATAATTCAGCACCGACTGGCTTAAAAATATAAGCCTTGCAAAGCTTCGTTTTTTGTTGATTTTAGCGTTACATGTACACTCTGCTGACTTTGTACTGTTTCATTTATCAGACAGCTTGAGACTCTGAATTCCCAAATCTTTGCTCTAATTATATGTATCTAAGCTGTTCAGTTATAAACTGTCGAAACTCTTAAGACTGCATCAAAGGTATTTAGTTTTATTCTGCCATATTGATTATAATTGGCGGGAGGTAATTACTATGTATATCTGCACATAGGAACAATAGTATGTTACACAAAATCCAGAGTTCTCTACGTCAATTAAAATATAAAAACAAACAAGTCAATAAACGTTCCTAAGTATATTGATAGAATTCAATTTTCAATATATACTTTTTATCATTTGTTCAAAATTGACAGGCTTACATAAAGGGCTTATTATTTGACATCTAATAGAAAACAGAATATTAAAGGAGACCAGATAGATTTTTTTTTGCCGTTTGGGTCTTTTCTTATGGTTTACATTGCTCTCTCTTTTCACAGTCGCATACTATGTATAATCTATAAAAAATAGTACATCACTAACATCTACACCATGCACGCACACAATGTTTAGTACTGGTAAAGATATTGTCTATGCTGACAGTACGTTGTTGTCGTTTTTAGTTGTTTAGCAAAGGTAAGGATACATGTATTTCCACAAGAGAGATTTTTATTTTACGACGTTTCGCGACGACAACTCAAATAACAACTATGATTTTAATTGAAATGATTTTTTAGATAGAGAACATAGAAAAACAAAACTGGATCTCAAACTTTTAATCGTTATTTGTCAAAAACTACATAGTACTCTTTTTCATTTAAAACGGACCTTGATATTGTTTATTTTGTAACCTTGTAACATTTGACTTTGCAAATACTGTTTTTTTAGTAGATTTTTAAATATTTATTGAGGTCTTTGGAAGCGATCCGCACCGTCGCAAGTTCTCCGAACCTGCGAAATCGGTGATGTTTTGAATTATATTACTGCAAGGTTTTCTGTATGCACTATAGATGTCTCAGGTTGTAAAAGTGACGAATGCTATGCTTTAGAATGTAAAATCCTTTGTCTTTGTGCTGTCATGCCTACCTTTACAGGGCACCTATAGTGATAAAAGATTTTTTTTTTGCTTGTTTTTTTGTGAGATTTCTGTGCTTATATACAGATTTGTGGCGTTCCTGTTCATTTTATGTTTATTTCGGTCGGTGCATTTCATTTGCGCGAATCGACCTTTCAACTGCACGAAAATATCTTTCAATTGCACGAGAAAACACATTTCATCTGCGCGAGTTTTAATAACCTGTAATTTTATTACTCATCTAATAATGCAGGTAACCAGCTATTATTCATTGATATTTATTCAAGGAATATCTGAAATAAAAGCATATCGATATCCTCTGTGTCCCCTGCCCACCGCGATGAGGTTAAAGCTGGGTTTTGGACAGGGTTTCATTATATTTGTTCCGGTGAAAATAAATTTATATATATTTCCCTTTGGAACAAATATTATAATGGGACTTATATTCTGTCGCATTATTGTAAGCCTGTGCACATAGTCTTTATAAAATTATTAGATTTTTTTTTCTATATTTCATATATTTCAAACACTTATATATATGTAAAATAATGTAAATTGTTTTACCAAAATATTTGTATTTTTACTTGTTTTCTCTTGAAGATTACAGCTAAAAAAATCGCACAGTTGTAAGGTACTTTAAATGCGCCCGTTTATTTATCGTCCTTGTCATGTTTTTTCTCCATTTATGCTACACCTGAATTACCCCCTTTTCCCTAATATTTCTCCCAGCTTTGGTTTATTGCTTGACGATGATTTTGGGGGTTCTTTTATATTCGATTTAAATTGCAAACGTACATAAACCAAATATAAATGATGTTTTTATTTCGGTTTCACAGGTGAAAATCATTAAAGTGATTTATTTTACTATTTTTGAACACTGCTATTAATGTGCATTATACGTTGTAAAGAAATAATCAAACGTAAAATGGCAAAAAAACACAGATTTTTATGTTCACCAATGCCGCATACATTTGTTCGGTTATGAAGCGAATTCTTCCTATGTGACATTGATAATCATATTTTGTCCATTATTACAGGTAACTAATCCTAGATTTTCCAGGTTCTGCCTGTAAATCAAAGTAGGAAAACGAGTTTCTCATTGATTTTATTATTTAAACGTTATTATTTTAGTAGTCATCAGTTTGAATCCGAAGTATGGCGAAGCTGCAACAACTGTATAATTGCTAATCTCGGGACGTTATGATAGTTTTGTTCGCCCTAATGATATCATACAGCAGTGTTAACAGAATTGCTATTTCATTTATTTTATTATAATACTTTATGATTTTACTGACAGCTGTAGTATCGTACCACTTGACTAAAATTTCAGGTTACGCACATACTTGCATAGGAATTATGTAACAAATATGATCCGAAACGAAACGAAATTGAGTTGAAATACATTGAACTAATGAGAAATTTTGGCCTTCTCTTTGTCAAATCTTAATGTTAATTCTAGATTTTTTGTTGAATATTTACAGGTTGATGGAAAAATCGAGTCTTGATGCAAGAAGATCAAGAAATATGTCCTGGTACGACGATACAAGAACAACTTACAGACATAACGCCGATTATCTGAAACGTTTATCTAGTTTGCGTGATAATTTAATCGACCAAGAACAGACGAATTTCGCTCAAGCAATAGAAAGACTTAAAGCCAAACAAGCGAATAGAGAAACTTTATCAAAACAAAAATCTAGACAAGCGTTTGAACATTCGGATGGGAATCCTAAAAAGCTAATCACAACATTTGATCGATTTCAACAAAGCCGACCGAAAAATTTTCGCCCAGAACTTCCGCTTCCGTTGGAAGGAAAACAAATATTAGAACCTCAAATAGCACGGATTCCGCAGCTCTCTGAGAAATCCGGAAGTGCTGCGTCATACACTCGATCATCCGACGATAGTATCATTCGAAATAACCTCCAACGTCTAATAGCCCCAATCACGCCGACGAGCAGTATCCCAAACATTGGGAGAAAATCTCAGAAGTCTGTTCAACAGTTAGTGCTAGAAACATCTCCATTACAACGTAAGAAAACATGTTTAAGTGCTGAACATACCGATAAAAATCCTTTCAAACATGTCCATAAAGGGGCTCGTGTTAGAAGAATTGTGCGACCAGATCTTGACGAATTAGACTTGTCACCACAAGCAGTTAAGTTTGAAAAAATGAGTGATCATGATAAGTTAAATATGGATAAATTGAAAGAATTTTATTGCATATATTACTTGCCGTCAAACACGCCAACAGGTGAAGAAGAGATTCCGCCTGATGAGTACGAAAGTACCGGACGCTCGTCAACACACGAAAATAAAAGTCAAAACGCCGATTTCGACAAGTACGAGGATAGAGACTCCAAGTCAGCCGATAGTAGTGAAATTCGTAAATTTCCTAGTGACGAATACAGGTATAAAGCAGGATATTTTGGTGCGAGTCAGAGAGTTCCCGAACGGAAACCTATGATACATCCTGTTACCGGAAAAGCTCTTGTGACAAACACTGAAGATATTCGAAAACACAGACTTCGAAAACTTCATCTTAGTGGTGGTATTAATTCCGACAATGTACCGCACGATGCAAATAATAGAAAACAAATAATAGTTGATATGCCTTCAATCGTTTTCAATGCACCTACACCGGAAGTGACGGAAGTAGAGCTAAGAGCAGCGTTGCTGTCAAAAGCCTATAAACAAAACGAACTGCGACAAAGAGAACTCAAAAACCTTTTAGATGACGTCAAAGAGTTAAATAAACGATCGGACGTTCTTGCAGAAAATGTACCACTACAACGTCCTCCCATATAGGTAACAGGAATATAACAATTAGCAATATCTATTTTTAGAAAATTTCGGATACATTGTATATTTCGTTATTTTTGTCATGCTATTTATAATTTATTAAGTACATGTTAACATGTTACATTGATGTGTCTCATGGTGTAATTTCATGACAATATTTTAAAGCAAATGAGTTTCATGTCCATGTATTGTGAAATCCTCAAAAATAGAACAATGGTTGAAATACCTACACCAAGCCAAACGAACTCTTTACTCAATAGCAAAGCAGATTTAAGATGCTAACAGTTAAGATAGCATACTCAACAGCGCACTCGGTAAAATGGAGCAAGTTTTTTTTTTTTTTTTTTTTTTTTTTTTTTTTTTTTTTTTTTTTTTTTTATCTCGCATGATCTGAGCATCCACGTCATGTCATGGAGTAAGATTTTCTCTTCTAATGCTCTAATGCCTGAGCAACCAAAATGATCTTTATGACGATCCATTATTGATATAATAGCCGCTAGCAAAAACAAAATGGCTAATCCTAGTATAAGATATAGCGCTTTGTAGAAGCATTCAATGAATCATTTCATTATTCCTCGTACAATGAAAACCAATTAAAACTCAAGTCAAGATGGTCATTATCGCAGGTACATAAAGTTTAAATTCAAATGTAACTGAAAAAAAACACAACCTATAGCTCTAATAAAGCCCGTGGCAAATATTTCAAACTTTGCTTTAAATTTCAGATATATTAAACTTTGCATAACATTTCCTCCAGATAATGCAGGCTCATATGAGTTTCCTCTATGGCGTTTTATTTTTCATTTCCGTTTTGTTAGACGACTTATTGGCTATTTCTAGTCCATCAGATTTAATTCAACTTTCAATTATACTGTTCATCTATTGTCAAAACGAGTTGAGTGTATCTGCATTGAAAGTGCATAAGTTGTCGAAATTGGCATTTTTTATCAATAAATCTACAGTAACTTCGGTATTAGTTATTTATGACTCCTCCATATGGAGCCTACGGGAATGAAAATCGACACTAGCTATCCTCCATTCATTTCTAAATGACGTTCAATAGCATATTACGCGTGTGTCGAACCAGAGTGTGTCGATGGGAAATTACGTACGTCATATCTTTTACACACAAATCCAGACAAGGTGTTACAGTTAATATCTTACATACTATTTTAATTTAAACAGGACACCTACATTTGCCCAAAATCACATTTACATACCACACTTCATAGGAAACTGCTCAAGAATAACTCCAATAAAAACAAAAGAGAAACGTGAACAACGAAAGGAACTCTGGACGGGATTGGTATCTAAACCTCCACTTACTCTATCCCGTTTCCCTGTAGTATAATAATTGAACTATTGCCTGCGGATATAAGATCATCAGACAGTAACAAAATTTCATTTAATAGGAACAATTAATCCGACTGCCAGGTTGGACCTATATGTGTGCGTGTCTTAATTGTTCTTTTCTGTGCCGTTCTCATGCTGTGTCTCTGTTTCTTTGTTGTTTCCGATGTTGCCCTTGTCTTTGGATTATTTGTTTTAGATTGACGGTTCGGTTCCCACTTACTTTAAACATTTAGCATCGCATCAAATATTTAGAACCCGCATTAAGTGAATTCAATTTTTAATGCTGTCACGTGTGTCCATCGTAACGTTTCTGTACAGCAATACTTGAGTTCTCTTCAAACACAAGTAATACTTAAGAGCTTATCAGACATCAAAATTTTGATATGATTCTTACAGCAGAATACCGCTCCTCATTAATCTAAGCCGATTTTAACACATTTGAAGTTCCATTTAAAAAAAAATAAAATAAAATAAACAAAATAAAAAAATACTTCAATTGTACCTCGAACCGAGTTTAATATACTAAACCGGTGATTACCAGGCATGGCCGAGTTTGGTATTCTAAATGTATATTCTAAAAAAGAGCATGTTAAAATTTGTGTTCAATCCCACATATTGATCTTTTTGACAATAAAAATATGTTTAAAGAGAGTAAGCACAATTCTTCCAAATCTCGGACCTTTTATGAAAATATGAACAATAGTTTATTTTCTGTTACCTTTCTGCAATTTCTTAATTAATCGTAGCTAGTGCACTCTATACTTGTTTCTATCTGCTATTACAAACACGTCTTCTTTGTAATTGATTTTGTCATAGAGGTTGATACAGTCATATAGAGAATAATTGCATACCAAAAATTTGTCTCCCTTTTAACATACAATCTGAGCCACTTCTTAGAGGTTGATACAGTCATATAGAGAATAATTGCATACCAAAAATTTGTCTCCCTTTTAACATACAATCTGAGCCACTTCTAGCATAAGCGTTACGTGTACGTACTTTAGAATCATCTACGTGTCAAGTTGAAATCAGATCAGCAGAACGAATACGAAATTGAACTATTAAGTGCCAAGCTGTAATTACAGTAAAACTATTGGCACTTATACTTGTTGCTGATAATATAAATGCCAGATCACTATGATCTACTGTCATTTTAAGAATATCTTCATTAACGCTTATAATTATCTGACAATCAGGGAATCCCAGGCAAGTACTAAAGGAAATTGTAAATCAGACAAAATAACACACAAATAACATGTTAAAGTTAATCATCTGAGATTATAAATGTCGTCATATTGATTGCTTTATTGGAAAAGAGCGCAGTGATGTTTTAATGGCAGCTTATAGGGTTGACAATGTCATAAAGTGCAGCAAATACATAATTATTCTTGATATTAAATTTGCGAAGTAAGTAATGCATGGTAACAAGGAGTCTAATTGGAGTTAATGTTCAGTAACAAGGAAGGCACGTAATGAGCTTTGAAATTACCTTTGTATGCCTCGATCACTACCTCCATGTCACTATCAAGTCAAATGGTACATGCAGGTGTAGTATAGGGATATCAGTGTTTGGAATATGGAGAGTTACTCCCTTCTCTGTCATTGCTTGATTAATTGATTAGTAAATGTAAAAAAAATGGATAACAGGAAACACCTACAATGGCTGAAAATTATAATTACATGCCACAATCTGCTATGGAACTACACATGAAGAACACGAATAAGACAAAAGACAAACGTAGACAACGATAGGAACTCGGGACAGCCGGACTTGGTACCGGCACTAGCAAAAGCCAGCGGTAGGGTTAAACCGGTTTATGGGTACCAAAACCTCCCCTTTATNTGTCCCGTTTCCCTATAGTATAATAAACATACGAAAAAACCAATACAGTAGACCACTAACTCCATGACCACAATCTTGAAGGGAAAGAAAAAAAAACAATATAAAATTTAGAAATATGGGTCAAGGATTGCTCGCCACTATACTGCCGGCTAGCTCAAGGAGCCTAGTCTGCTGGTAGAACACTGTCGCACGACGGAAGAAAAATCAAATTCAAAACTTCCCGAAGGGTTTGGTCAAGAATCATCATAGATTTCAGTAGACATCGGAAGTATCAGTAAGAGGCCAGTATGCGCGCAAAATTTTCAGGTCATTAGGTCTCAAAGCTCATTTAACGGATGCAAGCAGAATATCTTGTCGATATCCCCTATTACGTAAATAATGATTTACGTCCCAGCTTTTCTGGACTTTTAATCAATTTCTGGCATTTTTTAACAACATTTCCGTAAAAACGAGGATTAGAAATGACCTTAGTAATAAGCTGTTTACGAGCAACGCCATATTTAGACATCAAATGTTCATATCTATTATAAAACTTCTTAAATGTATTCAACAACTTATGAAATCTGTAACCCTGTTGTAAAAGTTTGGCTGTGATAGTAAGGTTACATTCATAAAAATCGCCAAGAGTAGAACACACTCGTGCGAATCGTACCAGTTGAGAAATATACACCCCATAGGATGGAGCTAGAGGGATGTCGCCGTGAACCTCTATAATCTGTTAAACCAAAATTGTAAGTATCAGGAGCACAACTACACCAGGGCAACAACATATTCTAAAAGTTTGGTTGGAATCGGACTTACAGTTTTAAAGGGATTGCGGATTCAAAACCGACATACTAAAAATGAGCAATTTTGATTCCGTGAACCTCTTAAATCTGTAAAATCAAACTTCTAAGTATCGGGTGCACAACTGCACCAGTTGAACAACATATCCTGAATGTTTAGTTGGAATCAGACTAGCAGTTTTGAAGGAGTTGCGGATTAAAAAACCGACAGACTTACAAGTGAGCAATTTAGACTCTGTGAACCTCTAAATTTGTAAAATCAAATTCTAAGTATCAGATGTACAACTACACTAGATGAACAACATATTCTGAAAGTTTGGTTTGAACTGGACCAGCAGTTTGAAGGAGTTGCGGATTCAAAAACCGACAGACGATGCAGGACGACCACGTAAGAAGACGGATAGTAATCCTTTGTGTCGTCTCTACTTACGCGGGCGACACAAAAATAAATTTTGAAAAGTTCCGTTAAAAAACTGCAGCATAATTTTATTTCAACAGCAAAAAACTATAAAAAAAGTAAACATTTAAATTGCTGCTAAAAATGCTGCATCAACTCTTTGCAGAAAAATAAGTCAGAAAATCATTGTCATTCAAGAAAATAAGTTTTCTCAATAAAAATTGCAACGCTGTTTTCTGTTCATAAAATATAAACTGCTCCCATTGACCGATGGATATTATGTTCGAATATGATTTTACAAAAAAAATGAATTTGACCTCATTGATTAATATCTAAGCAAATTTACGCTTTTAAATCTACTCATTTATTATTACATGTAACTTTGTTTTGTTTTATTTTTTATTTGTTTGTTTGTTTTTTTTTTACCTACTAATATACACAAATAACAAGACTATTTCGCCTATGCCTTAAACGGATTTATTATTTTGAGAAAAAGAGGGAAAACACATTCAGAGTCTTTATATATAAATATATTATGTCGTTAGTAAACAGTATTTTTAAAAAAAGATAGGCATAAAATTATTTGTAGAAAACGCAACAATTTAGATGAAATAAAATCATTACTCCAAAGGAAAACGCTACGCTACAGATTTTGAGTGCATGCTTATGTTAAGATTTCAAAATAAAGAGTGATATATCATTTTTTTCCCAAATAATGCACCAAAATGGTATCCCCAACATTTCCCACGCTTAATTGTGAAGGATACATTCAGGTTTTTACATACCGACAGGCCTGAACCGACTCAATATATTGACGTTATGGTGGTCGTTATCCATATGCTATATATGTATGCCGTGTATTGCTACATAGAATGGACTTGCATTTTATTAACCGAGTTGCGAAGAAGTCGAACCCTGCTTATAATTTGATGAATGGTGTCTGGGCGTTCGGGCGTAAACTTTTGGTTTCCGCGTGATATCTTGAGATCCACATGTCATATCGAAACGAGCAATCTTTGTAAAGGACCTTCCATACATCATTCCCATAAAGTTTGGTTGAATTTGCTTCAGTCGTTTCAGGAGAGAAGATGAAAATATAAATTTTCCCATAGGGTCCTATGTTAAACCTAAGTTCCGCACTGGTGGCCATGTTTTTGTTGGATCATATCCAAATGAGCATCTTTGTAAAGGACCTTCAATACACCATTCCTATAAATTTTAGTTAAATTTGCTTCAGTGATTTCAGAGGAGAAGATAAAATTGGAACTTTCCCAAAGGGTCCAATGTTAAACTATTTCCGTGCTGGCAACCATGTTTTTATTGGATCGGAACGAAATGAGCAATCTTGTAAAGGACCTTTAGAACATCATTCCCGTAAAGTTTGGTTGACTATGCTTCAGTGGTTTCAGATGAGAAGATGAAAATATGAGTTTTCCTACAGGGTCATATTTTAAACCAAAGTTCTGCGCTGGCGGCCGTGTTTTTGATCAGATCGATACTAAATTAGCAATCTTTGTAAAAGATCTTCCATACATCATTCCTATAAAGTTTGGTTAAATTTGCATCAGTGGTTTTAGGGGGAAAGATGAAAATGGGAAAAGTTTTAACGAATGCACGGACGGACGACAGACGCCATGTTTTGGCAATAGCTCACTTTGACCCTTGGGTTCAGGTTAGCTTAAAAATGTCTCCCCTAATACATTATTTTCTAAATGGTTTGATTTAATACATCATATGTAAAAATGAGAAATTAAATTAACAGTAACTTTGGTATTTTGTTATTTCTGCAGTTTCGAAAGGTTTGTCATGATAACCAATAAATGCAGACAAAATCAAATACCTCAAATCGGTGAAATGCAGACTATTTTTTTTTTTATTTTAAAAAACTGATGCAAAACTTTTAAGCAGCAATTTTGATGTAACTTTTACTTTTTAGAAAAAAAGCTGCAACTCTTTATAGCAGCGCTTTTTGTCCCCCGCCTTTCGCGAAAGCGGGGGACTATAGAATTCGCCTTTCCGTCATTCCGTCATTCCGGATGTCGTTTCCGGATGATAACTTAAGTATCCCTTGCCCGATTGAAACAAAACTTATACAGATGGAAGGAATAGGGAAGGGCAAGAACCCTATTGATTTTGGGGTCAGTAGGTCCAAGATCAAGGTCACAATTTCTAAAAATAGAATTTATTGCACCAAAATTTGGTCCGTGTGGGATATTTTTATTTTTTATCCGATTTCGATGGGATTTTTTCCATTAGATTCCTCTCAATGAATGCTTTCATATCTATGCCAACAGATTTCTGGTATCTCTTACCGTTTTCAAGATAATTGGGTTCAAAGGTGTTGGGGGGATGGGGGTGCCAAAAAATTATTTTTTTAATTTTTCATCGGATTTTGATGGGTTTTTTTGCAAATGCTTCCTCGTGAAAAATGCAATAAAACTCTCCTCAAACATTTTTTTTTTCATCTTGTACCTTTTTCAGGTAAAAGGAACATACAACTCTAAGGCGGGGGACCTTGAGCACTGCTCTATTTTTAAAATTTATCTCTATCGTTTTTACCACCTAATCGTACAAAAAAAAAAATCTCAGCCACATAATAGCTGACACCCAAGTAATGGTAAAATTACGCATCCAAAAACAATATGATAATTCTATCAGTTCCACTTATCTCATATTTCTACACTAAACCATTGCAATTTCCATTTTCAATTACAAACGGGTATTGCGTGACTTCCAAATTGATAACTTTAAAGCCAAACCACCTGATTGAACTTGCTCCTCTTCCCCATTCAATTATAGTCCGGCTGGACACGTTATAACTGGTGACCTAGATATCGCAGACAAACTCAAACTACGAGATATCTTCTCAAAAGGTCCCAAATATCGTGAGCCCCAGCACATCAACTTGAAGTACAATTTCAAGATTTTGATGGATGCAGATGAAGACTATGCTAGGAAGTGGGCAAAGAAAGAGAATGAGGACGTTGAGACATGGTCCGTAAAGTCATTAATTGTAAATCGCATACGGCGCTTAAAACAGCGACGAAATCCAGAAATCCCAGTATATTTGAAGATCCCCTTGTAGTAAGAACTCTGTCCAACCTCCCGGGATATAGAAATAGGACCCATTCCGTGGTTGTGCGGGATTAATAAATACACAACCCATCTTTCGGATGGGATGTAAACTCAGGTCCACGTGTTGGAAGAAATGCCACGCTTCCTGCACGTTAAAGAACCCTTGTAGCAAGCTCCTTTTGGGGTGGTCCGTAGGTGATCGGCTACAAGGCTAAATTCCCCGCCCTTGACGATTTCACCCTACTTTTCCAGTGGCAGTCAGAATTTCCCGTCCCATGGCCCTTTCCATACCCCAAAGTGATTATTTATCAACAAACTTGTTCTCGTCTTGATATAGCTGAAATATTGCTGAGTAGACGTTAAACAATATTCAATCAATCAATCAATCAATCCAACCTCCATGAAAATTACGTCATTGTCCCTACAGACAAAGCTTCTAACAACATACTGTTTGTGTGTAAGAAACACTATCTCGACTGCCTTGTGAAGGAGATGGGCATTGACAGTCACTCTCGAAATCCTACTTATACCCCTACTACAATATCGAGGGAAAAAAAAAATCACACTTCAGTGTTACTATCTTTTGGCATAAAAGCTAATGATGAAAACAATCAACTCGCTTACATCTACTGGGTACCTAAACTTTATAAGAATCCATACAAACAGAGATTCATTGCCGGGTCTCCTAGATGCACCACTAAACATCTTTCACAACTCCTCGCTACTTTGTTGACCGCAGTCAGAGACGGCTTGAAAAATTACTGTAATAAAGCTTACTCCACAAGCGGTGTGAATCAAATGTAGATTCTNGTCCCATGGCCCTTTCCATACCCCAAAGTGATTATTTATCAACAAACTTGTTCTCGTCTTGATATAGCTGAAATATTGCTGAGTAGACGTTAAACAATATTCAATCAATCAATCAATCAATCCAACCTCCATGAAAATTACGTCATTGTCCCTACAGACAAAGCTTCTAACAACATACTGTTTGTGTGTAAGAAACACTATCTCGACTGCCTTGTGAAGGAGATGGGCATTGACAGTCACTCTCGAAATCCTACTTATACTCCTACTACAATATCGAGGAAAAAAAATCACACTTCAGTGTTAGCATCTTTTGGCATAAAAGCTAATGATGAAAACAATCAACTCGCTTACAGTCCCTGGACCAGTCAACATTCCCATTTTTGCGATCCGTCACGAGTCATCGATCCGTCACCGATCAGTCATGATTCAAAAGGCATCCGTCAGATCATTCATCAGTCAGCATTCATCCGTCAGGAGTCATCGTTCCTAAACCACAGGTTGTTTGTACTCGTCATCCGTCATCCGTCACTGTTCAGCATTCAGCCAATCAGATTGCATTAGTCATCCGTCACCCGTCATTTTTTATTTCAGTTCAGGTTAATTAAAATATAGGAATGCTAGTGTTTTTGTAGTGATTATACATCGGCGTGCGAATGCCGAGAGAAAATGAAAAAAATATGGAACATAGAATAAAAATTAATCAATTTTTCTTAATTATACTTTGAATTTCTATTTCAATAAAAAATCTGTGAATTTTTATCTATAAATTTAATGACACATTAAACGGGAAATGAAAG
>MJUU01040967.1:69501-86510 GCA_002080025.1 Modiolus philippinarum
TTGACTTAAACTCAATATTTTGCCCGAAATTGGTGAAAAATGGGAATTTTCAACATTTCAGAATTGTCCAAAGTCCACTGCTATATCGTTATATATGCCAAATCTGGAGGATATAACTATGCCAATTAATTGTAAAAACCGACACATTTAAAACATTGCTAAGAAAAACAAGGAGTGTTAAATGTGACTCTGATTACAGAAAATATTACCCCTACCCCAAAAAATTTTCCCTGAAATTGTCAATTTTTTTGTCTATGCTCACATAAAAATAACCAGAACACCCTTAATATGTATTGTATAAGACATAATGCATGAATTACATCAGAATGTGGTATTTCGACAGCCATTGGTCGACTAAAACTCAATATTTCACCAAAAATTGATGAAAAATGGGAATTCGACATTTCAGATTTGTTCGTATTTCATCGTTAAATCGCAAAATATGTCAAAAGTGTAGAATATATCTGCAGATATGCCATTTAAGTGTCCTAAGCAATACATAAATTGTCTTAAAACATTGTTTAAAAAACAAGGAGTGTTATATGTGACTTTAAATACCGAAAATCTTACCCCTACCCCAACAAATTTTCCCTGAAATTGGTGATTTTTGGTCTATGTTTGCATAAGAATAACTGATCTGAATGTCTGATCTTGCATTTTTAACGGTGTTTGATTGTTTTGTTCAGTTTTAAGAAAAATACAAGTTACTACAGTTGGTGTAGGCCATGTCTAAGCTTACTACGACGTCGATAACGTCATAATGTATTTCTTCACATGAAATTCTTATCTCACCCATGGGTTGAGACAAAGATATCTCAGACGAATGAAAATAGGTACTGGCTTGTCTCAAATGTGAGAAAACACAGACGTGTTCATATGGACATCTGGAGTAGCGAGTAACATTACCCATCGATTTATTTAAAAAAGATCAATTATAGAGGAAAAGGTCCAGCTTGAAAGTAAAAGCAGTTCTTTCAAAAAAAAAATATCTTTTACAACAATTGAAGGGAAAAAAGGAACGCAGTTTGGTAAATATTGTTTTCAAGGTAAAAGTTATAAGAGATGATTAACCAAGATTTAGATTTATAATTCTTCGATTATGGCTTGCCATATTATTCGAATTGAAACACGTGTATAGCATAACTAAATTTATTGTCCATTTTTGCCACTTCAGTATTTTTGTATTTAGATTATACCGACTCAAAGTTTTTTAAGAAATTAACAATCCATCGATATGAAGTAAATGCACATGAGACATTGTCTTTACAAATACATATTTAATGTAAAAAATGTATAACAGGAAACACCTGCAATGGCTGAAAATTATAATTACATGCCACAATCTGCTATGGAACTACACATGAAGACAAATAACGTTGCTGCTAGAGATCTTGACCTTTGACCTTGACCCCACTATGGATAACATTTTGTGCTGTACATTTTTCCTTTTTATTGTTTCTTTGTTTCTCTAGTAGTTTTTTGAAATATAAGCAAAAAAACCCTAAAATCAGACCTCAAAAAAGGTTTTTAGGCTTGAGGTTCAATTGAAAGTTGTGATGATTTGGAACCCATGTACAACAAGTAGAATTCATTGAGGCACACATCTTTTCCAATACACTTGATCTCTCACCTATATTTTACCGTTATAGGAGAATTGACTTTAAAAAGTCCAAAATTTGGCAATGACATTGACCTCTGACCTTCATGACCTTTCACCTTCGAAAAGTGAAATTACAGAAAAAATTTGTCAGTACATAAAATATGTAGAACAAAGTTTATAACCCATTTTTTAAATTTAATTTCAAAATTTAAATTACACAGTGTAAATAGCTATAAATAATCCTTGTTGATCACATATGGAGGTATTGGAAACTGCATTGAATCGTTTAATAAGAAAAGGAAATGAGTTGTGAAATGAATGGCAGTTTAGCTGCATTATTCAATATTAACTTTGTAGAAAGTTCATTTACGGAGTGTGTTATATCAATTGCCAAGTGTTCTTTCTAAACATACTCTTATGACTTTATATTTGTACAAATTATTATTGTATATATAAAATGAGGTTAATCGGTTACCAATACAATATTTTAACAGAATAATACAAAACGGAGAAAAGTTAACTCCATATGGAACTTTTGGGATTACTAGTACGATTCTCGTTTTATATTAAATAGAAAAAAGAAGGGAAACGGGGAATGTGTCAAAGAGACAACGACCCAAAGGGGAGTAATAACAACTCAAAGCCCGTATGAGCCTGTATATTAAAGTCCGTATGGAGGGCAATCCTCATAATGAGCGAATGCGTAAACCTGACAGGAATATAGTCTATAGTACTAGTTTTCCCTCATGTTGACGTCATAAAACACAAAAGAGCCCCTATCTCTAAAGTTCCGTACTGAAATATAAGTTATGAAGGTCAACATTAAAAAACTGGATGCGATAATATAATGTTAAGTACACCGAAATAAAATGACAAATTCAATTTCTCAGTGTAGACTCAAGACTCAATGTAGGATTATTTAACAAAACAATGCAAGTAAAAACAAAGCATAACAAAGAGCACATTAATCAAAATGCAGACCAACGGCAAGATGAGAACAGCAGAAGAAAAGACAAAAGACCAATCAAAAAATAACCGAAATACCAACAAAAACATAACACGAAATACAATCCTAGTGCATCTCATGTTTATTATAATTTTAATGGAACACGAGCTGTATGGTAATTGAATGATTTAGGAAACAAGACAAATGCCCAATTTTACTCTGAATTAAACGCAATTTTCGCTGAAACTAGATTTTGATTTAAATACAGCATGTGATACATTCAAACTTTCGATGAACTGATTTCTAGGCTGAATACTCTCTCTTCACCTAAGCTATCTTTCATTAATTTTGACAGACTTAATAACGATTTTGTTGTTGTCAAAAACTAAACAAATTTCAAATACATTCAGTTATTCGTAGTAATTGAAGGTATATTACAGATACAACCTGACAGATGTTATTGACTGACATTAACGGCGAATTTTCTGTGGTAGTTTTGATGATTATTTGAAGGCGCATCTTTACAAAAAAATATAATTGCAGATTCTTATTGTCGTTGCCTTTTTGATCATGAATGCAACATTTTAAACAGAAAGTTTGCTTTGACTTTTTCATGATCATTTCGAATCTAGTGACAGTAAATACATCCCTGACTAGTTGATGTGACTTAGTTAAACTGAATTGTATGGAAGCATAATTTATATTTTTATACTTTACTATAGAAATTATCGTAAAAATAAACAGATATTCGAGTAATAACTGTTTTTTTTTTCACACGTAATAGCGTGTAGGCAAAAATAATTGTTCGAGGAAAGTGCGCGTAGGCAAAATAACTAATCGGTATAAGGCGCGCTTTTGCACGTCGAACAAATGACTAGTTAATTTCCCTTGTCGTCAGTGTAAACGTAAAAAAAAATATGGCTACCATTCGGTTCGGCTGCAGCACTGACAGGGACATTGTGGCAATTCCAGATGAAAAAAAAACACCATAAATGCTATTCATGAAAAGCTCTTGAGTTCGATAGTTAATATTTCACGAAAGGATATGGAGTAAATGAACATGAGACCATAACACATATGGTAACTCCAACTGCAATAATTGTAATGAGCTGTATGGCCATTTCGGAAATTTATTCCTCATCAGCAGCACTAGAACCCAAACAAAGGAAATCCATAATTTCATAAAATGTTCAAAAATGTATAAAACCAAACGAAATCCGATTAATCAGTTATATCAAATATAGCTAAGGACAAAACTACGATGGAGGGAGTTAATCCTTGGGTTTTAGAATTTACATAAATCTAGATAATAGTAGTTGAACAAAGTGTACATATGAGATATTATCTCATGTACAAGTACACCACATCTAAGAAAAATAAAGAGCATACATCTCTACCACGGTGAATTGTTTTACCAACTCCACACTGCAATAAAAGACAAACTCCTGTATTAAATATTTTACGAAAGGATATGGAGTAAATGAACATGAGACCATAACACATATGTTAACTCCAACTGCAATAATTTTAATGAGCTGTATGGCCATTTCGGAATTTAATATTTCATCAGCAGCACTAGAACCCAAACAAAGGAAATCCATAATTTCAAAAAATGTTCAAAAATGTATAAAACCAAACGAAATCCGATTAATCAGTTATATCAAATATAGCTAAGGACAAATCTACGATGGAGGGAGTTAATCCTTAGGTTTAAGAATTCACATAAATTTAGATAATAGTAATTGAACAAAGTGTACACATGAGATATTATCTCATTTACAAGTACACCACAAGTATTGGCAAATCTCAAAACGATTTTTTTTCTATGGATGCCCGTAAACTGAAAAGGATCGAAGCAAAGTAATTTGCTCCCGGTTAAAAAAAAACAACAAAAAAAAACAAACAAACAAACAAAAAAAAAAACATTTATATGTATATTGCAGTTATTCCAATATTCAATTCTTGTGTATTCTATAAACATATGACGACAGTTAATGTACGAGATATCGAAAATAAGTGATATACAAATTTCACTTCTAAAGGTATATTTAGAAAAAATAATCTGGTTAAAAATCTTTAAAACATTTATGCAGCTTGTAACTGTTTTTAGAGGTATCATTCACAGGAAAACGTACTTAGTATTATATATCTGGTAATTCGATAAAGTTCCACAGAATTCAATATAAATAATGCAAGAACATACTATTAAAATTGAGAAACCATCGTAGTTTTCAACTGTATTTCTGTTTTGCGCTGTTGGAGACAAAATATCACTTTTCCTCTAATTATATATAAGTTAATAAATTAGATGTTTCACCATATTTTACCTGTTGTTATTTTGTTATATCACGTGATACTTGGTCTCTAAGGTAACAAACTACAGGTAAATTGTTTCGACAAACAAGGTCGGCTGCCAGCTAGAACTAGGAAACGTTTGTTGCTTTTCACTGTTTCTATTAAAATGGGAAAAGCCTTCACAAACTGCATCTTTATAACAGTTACTTTACTAGTAGTACTGGCTTTAAAATGTACACCAATTTCCGCTTCCATCACGAAGTTCATTAAAACAACTGGAAAAGCTTTCAACAGTTCCGAACTTGTCACTGAAGGGCTCAAAGTGAACTCAGATACACATTGTGCTAGTGTAATGATTAGCACAGGACAATTCTGTACTGCAAGCTACGACAAAAGAACCAAAATGTGTAAAATGAATACGAATTGTTGTCCAGAAACTATCACTGTCACAGATTCTTCAATACTGTCGATGAATATTGGTAGTTGAAGGGTTTGACTCTCGCGGTTGTTGGCCACTTTCTTTGTTTCTTTTTTAATACCGTGTTTGAATTTTTGCAGACATGCGGAGCGAAAACCGTAATTTTGATTCATTTTAATCGCTGAAAAAAATACATTTGCAGTCACTCCCGAAAATCAAATGCCTGATATTAAACGGATTCGAGCGACTCTCTACTGGATTTAGCAAGATGTTTGTAACTGAGCATAAACATTTTGTCACTAAAGGAAACCTTCGTTACATATAAGGGTAATTTTAGTACCCGTTTTCTACTATGAGATTCACATTTTAGCGTTTTTGCTTAGTTTGAGATTTCGGAAACTTAGAAATGTTATATGCAAAGATCAATTCTTTCAATTTAAAGCGTACGAACAATCGATTTTCAAAAATATTAATTTCTGTTTATCATGCAAACATCGATCTATGGTCTTTCAATAAATTTGATTTGATCTCTACCGAAGAGACAAAAGTTGTCGAATAGCTATCGAAATTAATTCGTTATTTGATTTCCGAAACTGCTGTTTTTCTGATGATGTTCTTTCCTTCTATATTTCGTGGTTTTCCTTTGTGATCTGTAGTAGTAAACCGTCACATATTCCAGTTAGTGAATGTTTTGGTTTTCATTGATTTTCCCCTATAACTTATTCTGTGATATCGTCATATATCCACATTTTGACCGTAAAGTATTTTATTCTGTTAACTTGTTCAGTCTGTTTAATTTCCACAACTTCGAGTCTATGACACTTGAGTATTGTCGACTTTCCTTGCTTCAAGTCTCAAGTAATTTACGTGCTTTCATGATAAAAATGGACTCTGGAGATTTATTTCCTTTTTCTACAAGTAATTGTGTGTAATCTCAACACTTTTTCTGTCTATCTATATAACTAACTATTTTGTGTAATCGTATTCATGTTTTTGATCTTTTGGTTTTTATTGATTATCGCTATAACTTTTTTTTGATAATCTCTGAATCTTCGTGTTGTGGATCTAAGTTTTTTGTACCACAGTAGTCCCCCTGCGAATCTATTGTTATTTCCGGCCTCCCAGTTTAGTTACCGGCCACTTTCTCCGCACGAGTGCATTTAGTTACCGATCACTTTCTCCGCAAGAGTGCACACGTTATTTTGAAAATTTTAATGAAGAAGTCATCTTCAAGGAGTCATCTTTTTCTACACTTCTACACAGGTGAGGGGAGGTTTTGGTACCCATAAACCGGTTTAACCGTACCGCTGGCTTTTTTCTAGTGCCGGTACCAAGTTCGTTTGTCCCGAGAGCCCATCGTTGTCTACGTTTGTCTTCTGTCTTATACGTGTTTTTCTTGTGTAGTTCCCTTGCAAATTGTTGCATGTAAATATAATTTTCAGCCATTGTAGGTGTTTCCTGTTATCCAATTTTTAACATTAAATTTGACCTTGCTACGGACTTCATCATTCAATCCAATTTTTCAGATTTCATCCAGCGTTTGTCATCTCCTCTTAGTTTATACAGTGAATTTGTGAAAAGAGCAACTTCAATATACCAGCTGTTATCATTGAAAATAGAAATAAGTTTATCACTGTTAGGTATTGTTCCGTTTTGAAGTTTTTTCATGAAATCTCGTTCTTAACAGAAAAGAAAAAGATCTGCAATGAGAAGTGCACAATTTGTACCCACGCGAATGCCTATGACCTGTTGATAAATAGTGATGCCAAAACGAACAAAAATATTGCCCAGCAAAAGATTGAGTGCATTTATCATATCATCACATGTCAAGGAACAATTATTATTATAGGTTATATTAGAGAAGAATCCTTGCTTTTTGTTAGAGCAAATGAACTGCAGACCAGAAAATTTTAAAGATCATTTAATAGGTTGTACCAATTTGGATTTAATCCAGTTATGAAGAAGGGTAGTATAAAGTGTAGAAAAGTCATCAATGTTGATAGATGAGACTGTTCTTTGTATAGTTTGCAGTTTTTCTAAAACTTCAATAGAATTTTTTACACTCCAAAAGTAATTTACACCAGAGTTTTGATAAGTTTTTCACAGTATTTGAAATAACAAACTCCTTATTTTACAAGCAAGTGAACTAGTTAAATCGGTGGATAAATTAGTAGTAGAACACTTACTAGATGCTGAAATAAAACGATGTTTGAAGGGATTTTTGTGTAGCTTAGGAACCCAGTACATGGTAGGTAAAATGCTATCTTTAGATGGGACTTTAAGCATTTCTGTATCCTTATAATGTTGTTTGGCTAACATTTTTTGTCCCAATTTGTACGTTTGAAAGTGTCTGACTTGTCCAGCTCGTTTTGTTGGACATCGATTTAGTCGTTTTGTTTCTGAAATATAAGATGAGAATGCAGTATCATCACTTAGACCAAGTGAGGACTAAAGATTCCCTGAGGTGTGAAAGGCCGTAATGCAAAGTCTGAAAAGTAGGACGGATGACAAAAAATGTGATCAGGACCATTGTTACGCTGAGAGATAAGATGAGATGACAACCTCCCGAACAAAACCAAATTAAGCCTTAAAGATAAATTTAGATTCCAGAGATCGTTCGTGATACGGATCAAATTAACTGTGAAATATTAAACTAGAAGAAAAAAAAAACTGTAGCTACTACTTAGTTAAGTCTGAAAGACCATATGAGATGACTAGGCTGTGAACTTGACCAAAAGTGAGTTGAGTCTAAAAGAAAAGGAAAAATATAGATGAAAGAGGGTTTAACTAGATCCAGGAAAGGTCAGGACTATGTCATGTCTTATTCATACTATAAGATAAAGATATGGAAATAGTCCTCAATGTTCTAATTTAAATTTGTATCCGTTTTGAATCATAAAGGTCTGAATACTAGTAATTAATTTTGACAAATTGCAGAAATGTATGATTCTTATTTTCGATGATATAATATATGTGTTTATTTGCAGACATGCCGAAAGATTGCAGTGATCTTGCATATGGAAGCCCATCTGGTGTCTACAAGATTTATCCTGATGGAACCAATGGATTTCATGTGTATTGTGAAGATGGCTGGACGGTACTCACAGACTTAATTTCTTTTCCTTGGGCAGCAATCATTTCATTTCCTGAGAGGTGTATTGATTTTGTTCCCAGCCAGAATATGTTTTGTTTGAAATTTGTTTTAAGGCAGTGCGAAACGTTGTTCAATTTTAACATTTTTACATCGAATAAATCCTGCTTAAAATTCTTTTGTCAGATATTATATCAGTTTTGCTTATCAAAATAAAGTATCAAATGATCATATTTGAAAAAAAAAATCAAAGACGATCGGATGATGGTTGCTGTCTTAGAATCTTTACATCATTTTTTATGTTTGTTTGTTTGTTTGGTTTTGTTTTTTGTTTGTTTGTTTGTTTTTGAATTTGCATACAAGGTATGTAACATCTGCTTTCCTGGTTTAAGAACATTTCTGTGAAAGGAAATTGACAAAAATTAAAAACTGATCTCCAATTGCAAATTATTTCAGAGAAATTCCGTTCAAATTTGTCAATATTAGTTTTTTTTTTGAAACATGATATCATATCACCATGAAAATAAGTATGTGTATAAGTTTGATAAATTATAGATAAATTGTATAAATTATAGAATCTAAGTCTCCTGCATTTGGTCTCTATTCGAAAGAAATCACATGCATACGATTCTTTTACATAAGGACGCAATATCTCAAAGCAATATTTCAAAGCAACTACAACAACAATGCAAAATGTTGAAATAATAACTCGAGTAAAGGAATTTGCCAAATAAAACATGATATTCCATAGTGTTTTAGTTTGCCACTCTCGATATTACAGCAAATATGTTATTTGTTATGAAATTTGATATTCTTTAATGAAAGGCCATAAGTAATGCAACTATTTATTGAATTTTTTTGTCATCAAAAGCTAATATCGTTATGAGAGCTAGGTATTTGATAAAGCTTGGAGACATAGCAGACCAAATCATTAGTAACTAATCCCATGTCGATTCGGTGACTAGGCCGTATTTTGTCTTTTTCACCCCCTTGTAAAAGAAAAGTTGAGGGACAGATGGGTCTTCATAAAAAATCAGGAAATATTTAACTTCTTTTCTTAACCAATGTGTGCCACTTTTATTAAAAGTTTTATTCCCCCTTCTGCTAGTAAATGACAATAGTCAGTGATCGTCAGCCATGAAAATATAAAGGTGAAATTTCAAAATTGCAGGAAAAGTAAAATTTGAGTCATTGTTCTGTATATCTTGCTATAATTGATAATAAATGGAATGGAGTAAATACACATGAGACAAAGTCTCTACAAATACATTGCAAAACAACTTTATGGAACAACGGTATTATTGTTGTTCTTCATCTTGAAGCCACAATTATGGCTTCAACAATAATACCTCATAGTAAGTTCAAGACGGCCCCTAGCACCGGTTTGAGCTGAATTCAATGCTAATTAAATACATATTTTTCAATTTTAAAATATTCGCAGCCATTTGATTTGTAGGTATTTCAAAGACGATTTGATGGAAGTGTAGATTTTTACAGAAACTGGACAGAATATAGAGACGGATTTGGGGACATCAGGGGAGAGCACTGGCTTGGTATATAACTTTTTTACACTTTGAAACAATATTTAAAAATAATACTGTTTGTTGTTAATAAAGGCGTATTTGACAAACCGTGTTTTTCGCAAATAAAATAATATTCATATGTGATATCTAGAATGTTTCCAAACATTTTATTAAATTTAGTTATAAGTAAAAATAACGTTATCTTTCCAGTCACGAGACTTTTAAAATCATTGCGTTTAGAAACGAACAAAGACGTGGAAATAGCTAAAAAAATAAAAAGCAATACAAATTAAACAAAACGAAAACAATAAAACAAAGCAATTAGAATTAATAACAAACACGACTTTCTATTAAAATTTCTAGTTGACACAGTTTGACATTCAAAAATGCACAAAAAAAATATCGTCTCAAAATTGACACGTCTGGGATACAACAAAAATGTATGTGAATCCTTTATTTCGTATATTCTATACCTTTAGAAATTAATATATAGTCATAACCGCGGTATCATATATAAAAAGAAAGATTTTTGTTATTATATCTGTGATTGAAAGTTTATTAATAGTCCTTAGACCAATTTATTGACCATTCGGCCACAAATTCTGTGGTTTCACAACAAAATTGCTCTTGAAAAAGTGTAGAATTGGTTAAAAAATTGATTAATTGATACTTACCTCAGCAACTGTTGTGTAAGGTGATGAACTTTTGATACAGCATGAGCATTTATAAAAGGAATTTTTTATTACTAATACAGAGGTGGATTCATGTTTTTTTTTCATTATTTCAAACAAACTTAAAAAATGTGAAAATTTTTGTTTTAAAATGTACCTGTATAATCAGTTTAACATTTTTATTTGGGAAATTATTCATGGCAGGTATATGCTATTGGGAATTTAACCATGGGCTGGGCCTTTGAATTACTTGGATTCTAATATGGCAGAAAATGCATTTCTAAAGCGACCTTAGGTGAGGTGGATTGCTGTATTGATTAAGATTGGACAAGTAGTTACCGTGAAATTGGATTAGGTGTTTGGTGCGACTTAATAAGAAACAGTAAAACCAACAAGTCACCAAACTGCGTTTTCGTGACTTAATAACATAAGTTTCAAACTGTTACGTTCACATTCCTTATTCTCTGATGTTGTTTTATTCAAATCATTAAAGGATGATGTGTATAAAATTGACACTGTCACTTCCCATTGATTTCCTTATTCTCCGATTTTCTTTTAATCAAATGACATGTGATAAAGGTATAATTATTTGTTTTGCATTTGTCTTTTTTATCTGTATAACTGATGTTAATTTCAGGAAATGATAAACTTCATCTCTTAACATTAACAAGAAATACAGGATGCAGGGGAAGGAAATCCAATCGTTTACGGATTGAGATGGAGGACTTTCAGAACAATACAGGACACACGACATATGACATCTTTGCAGTTGAAGAGGAACGCTATCAGTACAAACTGACCATAGGAAAATACAGTGGTACGGCTGGTAAGTATTTACAATAGCGATGATGGACGATAGTGTTTGTAAAACAAATGCTCAATTAATCCCACAATTTTCATATAAATTAATTTTCCATGGGAGATAATAAAATTTCCAATTTTACTAAGACGGTTTTGATTAAGTTTTGGCTCTTCTTTGAGGTTTTCCTTTTTGCTACTTTAGTGTGATTTGTGCATTTAGCGACAAAAACATTTTTACCTGTATGAGACAAGGGTTGTACATCGAACGACAAAAAACATTTTACCTGCTTGAGAAAAATTCTAGGTTTTGACAATATTATGGCTTTGACATTTAACACAATCTGGGCACACAGAAGCTATAGTTAGTCGTCATATAAGCGGGAGGTTGATGCATCATTTAAGCTGGTTTAACCCACCATATAAATAAAATGCCAGTTCCAAGTCGGGAATATGACGGCTTGCCAAAAATGTTCTGTGTTGGATTGTGTTTCCCCGATTCAGTCGAATGTTATACGGATTTTCCTTACTGGTCAACCCTTTGATCGATTGTCACTTTTATTAAAAGAATTAGATACAGATTTATTTATACAATTTAATATTTCACAATTTATCCCCTTTCTTTAAATGATGACCTGTAAGTTTTGTTTTTTATATGCAAACAATATAATGGTTTGAAATAATATGCAAAGTGTTAGTATGAACAAGTTAATCACTAATGTAGGCATACCATTTGCACTGAAATGAATGATAATTTGTAAATTATGTTTTTAAAAAACAATGCAGTGTATAGGAACAGAACATTCATAAAATTCTGCAATGGAAAATAAATACCTTGTAGATACCTTAACACATTGAAGTCACCAATATCATGAATATGACTGCATAGGCCATGGGCTGAAAACACTTTCCGTGCACCCCCAAAACTAATGATCCAGACCGTTTTTCTTTTTCAGTCTTTTTATACACCCTCTTCAAAATAAAACATGTTAACACGAATATAACATTCACGCATAGACAGTATATGGCCACTTTTATAGTACACCACACAAAATTCTTGTATTTTAGTTTTAACCTAAATTTATTTATAATATGCAACTTGGGTATTTTTGTATTTTCATCTTTTAAGCTCCATAATTGTTATGTAGATAAGTTTGATGTACTGAAATTCGGTACAAAATGCAATATTGGTTTATGATATGTAAGCAACGAATTTTGTAAGAAACTTTAGATTCAGACTTATTGTGTGATCAGAAATGCCAAAATTAGCACCCCCCTTAAAATTAAGGGAAAATCAAAAATCCTCAGGCTCTAAATGACGAAAAGACAATGTCTAATGCAAATCATTGTGAGTATTGCACCATAGCCGACATGAAGAAGACCATTTTAGCAGATTAAAATTTCTAGGGGGTCTTTTTTGGACCTTCTGTTTGAAATTTTATGAAAAATGTGAATTTTCCGTTTTTCAGAATTATTGCTGTTTTGACTTAGAGATGTAAAAACTCCACGAACTTGGTATATAACGTAAAAATGTTTGATAAAATAGCATTTTATTATATTAAGGCTATTAGAAAGTATGGTTTTGGACACTTTAGACTAACTTAACTCTCATAAATTGCAAACATATTACCCCTCTCCCATCTTTTTCAACATAATTTATTTCATTTAATTCAGCTTGAACATTATATAAAGGTCCAATCATTTCAAACACAAAAATACAGAGAGACTCCCATTTATCAAAAATAAGATCATGCGCGTGGCTTATGGGCAGTTATACAACAATTCAACTTTGAAATTTGTAAAATTCCGAAATGCTTAAGATTCCCATTTTTCACGAAAGTCGCCCAAAATATTCAATTTTACCCATATTTCGGCGTTAAAATTGCATATTGCAATATATCAAATGCGTTTTTAAAGAAAGTAAAAAAATTAGTATGTTTTGTTCATATACATGTACTAACAGGCATATTTTTTTTAGATTTTAAGCATCATTTTCTTGGGGTCGGGGTAAAATTTTCGGTATTTAGAGTCATATTGAACACTACTGTTTTTTTTTAAATTGTTGTAAGATAACTTATGTATCGGTTAGAACATTGAATTGGCATATCTGCAGATAAATCCTCTAGATTAGCCACATATTACTATTTAAAAAGTCAATTTTGGACAAATCTGAAATGAAGCAAATTTTTCATCAATTTTGTACAAAATATTGAGCTTAATCTGACAAGTGGGACTTATAATAACAAATCATGATAAAAAAAATTATACAACATTGTTATATGCAATGCACACTGCGTGTTTTTAGTTATTTAATGCAAATATAAACAAAAATTACTATTTAAGGGTTAATTTGTTGGGATGGGATAAGATTTTCGATATTTAGAGTCACATTAAACACTCCTGGTTTTTCAAAACAATGTTTTAAGACAAATTATGTATCGCACTGAACAATTAAATGGCATATCTTCAGATATATCCTCCAGATTTGACATATTCAATGTATTACGATTTAACAGTGACCTATGGACAAATCTGTATAAAGAATTTCCCATTTTTCATCAATTTTGGGCAAAATATTGAGTTTAAGCCAAGAAATGGCTAATAAATACCAAATCATGATGTTGTAATATATAACACACATTTTGCGTGTTATGGTTATTTTTATGCGAACAAAAAAAAAATGACAATTTTAAGGAACATTTGTTCGGGGGAGTGGTAAGATTTTCGGTATTCAGAGTCACATTAAACACTCCTTGATTTTCTAAACAATGTTTTAAGACAATAAATGTATCCCTTAGAACAATTAATTGGCATATCTGCAGATATATCCTCCAGATTTGCCATATATACGGGTAATGAGTGAACTTTGACCAAATCTAAAATGTTAGAAATTCCTTTTTCATTTTCGGACACAATATTCAAGTGAAGTAAATGGCTGTAAAAATACAAAATCGTGATGCAAGTCATGCAAGATTGTCATATTTAACACACATTTTGCGTGTTTTAGTTAATTTTTTCCAACATAGACAAAAAATCGACAATTTTAGGGAAAATTTGTTGGGGAAGGGGTAAGATTTTCAGAGGTATTCAGAGTCACATTAAACATCCCTTCTTCTTCTAAACGATGCTTTAAGAGAATTTATGTATCGCTTAGATCAATCAAATGGCAAATCTGCAGTTATATCCTCCAGATTTGACATATATAACGATGTAACAGTGGATTTTGGACAAATCTGAAATATTGAAAATTCCCATTTTTCATTAATTTTGGGTAAATTATTGAGTTTAAGTCGACAAATGGCAGTTAAAATGCCTAATCATGAAGAACTTCATGCAACATTGTCATATACAACGCACATTTGGCGTATTCTGGTAATTTTTATGCGAACATAGAGAAAAATTGACATTTTAGGGAAAATTTGTTAAGGTAGGGGCAAGATTTTCGGCATTCAGAGTCATATTAAACACTCCTAGTTTTTCTAAACAATGTTTAAAAACATCTCATATATCCCTCAGAACAATTAATTGGAAAATCTGCAGATATATTCTCCAGATTTTGCATGTATAACGATTTAACAGTGAACTTTGGGAAAATCTGAAATGTAGAAAATGCCCATTTTTCATTAGTTTCGGACAAAATATTGATTTTAAGTGACCAAATGGTTGTTAAAATACGGAATCACAATATAACTCATGCAACATTGTCATATACAACGCACAATTTGCATGTTATGGTTACTTATTACGCGAACATAGACAAAAAATTGACGATTTAAGGGTAAATTTGTTGGGGTAGGGGTAACTTTTATGGATGTAGAAGCTTATGTTACTTGCTATTAATTGTACTAGTTGTAAACAAGTTATTATGTATTTTCATTTTAAAACTACTTTTCATGAATTTGAACCACTCGTAAATAAGATGATGCAAAAAAAAGGACAAATCTGTTGAGAACGAAAATATTCAAAGATCTGTTTATATAAATAGTTTTTCTATTTATAAGTAATAGTTTGGTCATTCAAAACATATTAACATTATGTTAACATGCGTATTTTTTTTAAGAAAGAACATTAAAATACTAAAAAAATATGAGATGAAAAACATACTGGTTTCTAGGGACCATTGAACTAACACAATTTCGAAAAAAATCTTAAAATTTACGTGAACATTTCGAAGGGGTAGGAGTAAGGTTTTTCATTTTTTTTTACCTATTGGGTATAGAAATGGTACTTATGCGGGATAATTGTTAAGCTTATACCATAGGCTATCATTCTATACCATTTTTCATAACTGGAAGATACCAATCAACAATATGAAGCAATTGAAAAACTTTTACCAAAAACGAAATTTTCCCAGATTTCGTAGGGTGGGTCACAAAAAGGGGCATGTTCCAACAATGCGTGCAGGTTATGCTCAAGTTAACACGTTTAATCTGAGGAAGGGATATAGAATGACTGAAAAAATGAGGGTGGGGTTCATAAGTTGGGGTGCATGGGGATTTATTCCAGCAAATGGACTAGCAATGGAATAATTTGTTGTTGGTTGATAGCTTTGAAATAATATACATGTATATACGACAAACACTCATGAAATCTTTGGTAAAGGTAAAATTGTACTCCGGCGAATAAAAGTATGTTGAACTCAAATGACAAAAATACAAACACTAATTATATCTAACACAAAGCATAACATGTGAGAAATTAATTTGAAAACTGAAGAAAAAAGTAAAATGTTTGAAAAATTCCTTCTACAAAAAGAAATTTCTCTCCTCGACATGAAATTCTGTTGCAGGCTATTGTCAACAAAGTGATTTATAAGCTGTCATATCAAGTAAATATAAAGTGTTTACAAATTTTGATTTGGTGACCCAGTGTATTATTCAGATTTTTTTCTCAAATTTAAAATTATCATAATAACTGTTCAACTCTAAACTGTGGTACGATTAATGTCGATTTAGAACAGAAGAACAGTAGTGTTCAAGGACCATACATAAAGAATCAACAAAATTTAATATGTTTTTCAAACAGAGCATTTACGAAACAAATATGAATGTTTTGTTTTAGGTGACAGTATGTCGATAGAAAATGATAGAAAGTTTAGTACACCAGACCAAGACAATGACAACTTGTTCAGCAGTCACTATGCTGTTACTCAACATGGAGCATGGTGGTACTCCAGTGATACTCTTGCAAGCCTTAATGGAAAGTATAGAGTGTTTATCGGTGAAGTCGATCCTCCTTCGGATTGGGAGAGTGATGGGATATATTGGTACACCTGGCTTGATCATACTGACATTGATTTATTTCACGGTTACATGAAGAAAACACTGATGCTAGTTCAATAGAAAATGACAAAGATTTGAACATCTTGCATTGGCATAATTAGCTTTATTAGATAATGAGATTAACTTTAACTGGTTCTAGGACTATCTGGTCAGCATCGACCCTTTAAATTGTGAATTTCAAAATTTAGTTCAATCTTTTAAAAAGTTGAATAAAATTTTGGAAACTGTTATTCGGGACGTCTACATCTTCCCTTTTTTTTAATCATTAGACTTACCAATTAGAATTTTCTTCTCTGATATCCACAATAACCAATAAAAGGATATGGAGTCAATGAACATGAGACCAAGTAACTTCGAATACATGGAATACAAAGCAATGGAGCAA